>JARHVA010002631.1:2320000-2447340 GCA_037957365.1 Torreya grandis | reverse complement strand
GGGTGGCATTGGAATGGCCTATTGATACTTATGTGTTACAATTTAGTAGTTTTAGGATCTCTATAAAAACTATTTTTTTACCATATTAAATAAAAAAATAACTTACTAATACATACTACTACATGATCCCTTTAGGTCAAGTGAATAAAATAGACATTCTTCTACATAGTATCACTAGTTATTCTATGAAATTCCATTAGTTATGACATTGATAGGAATAATACTAAGATTAGATAGTCAAATTTTGTTCATAAAATTATTAGTTTGTAAAAATAGTATCAAATAATTTATATATTCATTAGGGTGAAAACCAATCTTAACATTGTATTCAAAGTTTCCTGAAGTGAATTAAGCTATCAAAAATTTACACTAAGGTATTGTTACTAAAGTTTCTGTATTAACTAGTTCACAGTCAGAGTAAAACCTCAAAATTCTTCACAAGATAAATATGTTCCCAACAGTAACAAGGGAAGAACCAGTCTTGACTCTTCACCCAATGTGGATAGGTATTTCAATTCGATAAAATACCCTTATAATGACTAAATATCCACCAATGTATCTATTGACATGCATAGGCATCAAATCTCCATTCCTCAATAAAAAGGGTTTGTTTTTTTTTCATTTTTTTAATTACTTAAAATTTTAAATTTATATAAATCTTTAAATCTAAATTTTAAAAATGTTAATGAAGTGGAAATGGTGATAAACCTATAAGTATAAGCATTACAATTAATCTAGAAATGTGAATTTACAGACATGTATTAAATGTATATTTGACCATTTAATATTAATATAGAAAATTATATCAAAATTGTATATAATGTTATTTTATTTATCTATATGCCTATATATATGGAATTTATTTTTAAAATCATGTTTAATATTACATAGGTTAATAGTAAAGTATAACATTAAATATTATTTCATTAAATATTAAATATTTGAATATGTAAATGAAATAATATTTAATGTTATCAACTAGGATATCTTGAATGGCCCATCCATCAATAGCAATGTTAATCAAGATATCTTTATCCCCCTCTGTACTAGGTTGGATATCAATCTCTTATCACTCAATATGGTTTAACTAACGGTCCTCTATAAGCCTAGATGTATGTTGAATTAGCCAATTTTGTAAAGGGTTATAATTTCTCCATCAAGGAGTCACTTACATAACTTAAGGAACTCATCATGCATCGAGTCATGATGATTCACATATTTTTACATGTCAACATGCATAATAATGTCTCTATCTTTGAAGAACTAGATCTCTCCTTACAACTTTTGCACTAAACTCATTACGTCATGTAACATTTCCTTTAATTACTGAGCATCCAAATAATGAATCACACAAGGATCCTCCCATTGAACCTTATCAGTGGGTTAGTTTGACATGGATTAGGAAGAAGAGGAAGAGGAAGAAGAAGAGGAGGAAGAAGAGGAAGAGGAAGAGGAGGAAGAAGAGGAAGAAGAAGAAGAAGAATAAGAAGAAGAAGAAGAAGAAGAAGAAGAAGAAGAAGAATGATTGATCACCATAGAAATAATGTTATTATTCTCATCATAAAACTAGATATGTTGTTGAACACCAAGAAGTATACAGGTCAACTATTTGGGACCAATTTAATATAACATGGCCCTACAATGGTTCAAGAAAGATATTAGAATAAATGCAAATCTTATCCTAATAGGATAAAACTTAAAAAGTAATCAATCGACATGGAAATCCTTAGAAATAATAAGTGACTAATATGTGATAATACTATTAGTTTCTAGCATTAAAATCACATAATCCATACCAACAAAAAAGGTAATCAAATAAGACTCCCCACTACTCACAATCCATATCTCTCACATGTCGAGCATAATGACACACTCGACACACCGATCATCTACATGATGACACATCATTGATAAAACATTGATGAACCTGAGACGTGTATCACACATGACCTTAAATATCTTGTTGGTGCATTTATTTGATTTACTTGTATTTATTATTTATATTGGTGAACTAATTACTTATTGTAATTAGTTTATTAATAATTTGCACTAGATAGGATAATCTTGCTTAGCTAGTAGTCAACTTGGATAGCTATCTTATTATCGTGGAGTTGTAATCCACTATTCAAGGTAAGATAAGTTAAGATTACTTAACTAGTAGTCAATTTTTATTGATCATTTACACAAGTTTGACACCTATCTTGTTATTATTGACTTGTACTCCACTATTCATTTTTTCAGATATCATTTGAACTATACTTGTTATGTGAGTTCCCTAATATTTATCTTGCATGCCTTGTTCTATATAATCAATGTCTATTTGTGTATTCTACCTCAAATCAATATTGAATTATCAGAGTAATTCATCATATTTGAGTTATTTATTCATTTTAGTTATTATTTTGGATATACCGTTATTGTTTATTACTATTACTATTTTATCTCTTGTTCATGATTTCTATTAGATTTATTGGATCATGTATGTTAATTCTAACATGGTACCAGAGCTATCTTGAAATTATAGATTACTAAATATTTAAGAGAAAAATATCAAGATATAGGATCAATTTTCTAATTTTGTATATAGGCATAAATTAGACATTTTTGGAGAATTTTTAAGCTTGCTATTGAGTTTAGAGTGCCAAAAATAGTCAAAATTGTCTATAATTTTGTCTAGAATTGGGCATAGGAGGTGAAATCAACAAGGGTTTGATTTAGAAGTACCACACCCAAATCCGAAGGGTACCTAAAAATCAAAGCATTTTTTTAGCAAAATGGACCTCACAGTTGCATTAAAAAGGCATCAAACTCTATATATCCATATAACATTTATCCAATTTGGACACAGTCACCCAAAACACAATTTGTTTTTTGCTCTTAGGTACGGTCGTATGGATTATACAGAGTGTGCAGGCAAAAAAAATATTGAGCAAGCCTCATGAATCAGCAGGCAGAATTGATAAATAAACTTTAAGAGCCCACCATTTGAACAACAATAGTTATTTTTGAATGATTTTTTAAAAAATAGCTTAAAATTTCATGCTCTTAGCTATTTTACTTTCATTTTTTTTAGATTTATTTAGATTTTTATAGAATTTAGGTTTTTCAATAGTAGCTCTTGCTCATCCTTATTTCTACAACTTCAGAGGCTCATAAATTTCACAAATGAACTTGTATTAAGCTCCCATTTTTTTTGAAAATTAATATGTTTTCAATCACAACGTATTGATGTATAGTTTTTTTTAATAAAGTGCATACTTTTTTGTACTTGTAACCTAGAGGGCCTAATTGAGCTTTTTATAAACTAGAAAAATTATAATCCAACCTTTTAATTTCACTCAATTATAAAGTTCCAAAAAATACTTGTTGGGTGGGATAAAAATTAATTAATTCAAGGGGGTTTTGTGGTGTGCTCTATACTTTGATTTCTACTTTGTGACATTTTATTTTCAATTGTATCATGGACAATCTTAAGTTCCCAATATTAATAACATACAACTATAACACATGGAAATATAATACTTATAATGTATTAATGATGCTAGGATATATGCCTTATATAACAACTCTTCTTACTCAACCTACTAATACAAAAGAGTTACAACACTTTCTCTTTGGAACTACTAAGGTTTTTGGATGCATTCGATCTTACATGTCTTTAGATTTGAATTTTCATCTTGAAAAATGTACAAATCCAAAAGATGCTTTGGATAAAATAACATCATTGTTTGGTAAAATAGATGAGGTTCATGGTACCAAATTGATAATCAACTCATTAGTTTGGATCCTAAATGTTATGCTACAATACAACACTACATCACTAAAGTCATAGACCTTAGAGCACAACTTATTGAATGTAAAATTTATAAAAATGATATTCAATTGATTTTTAGTGCCTTACATAAATTAGGTCCTAAATATTCATCCTTTGTCTCTAACTTTTAGACTCATAGGCTCAGATTGGGCACAACATATCAAATGGCCACCTTTGAGGTATTCTCTAAGATTCTAATGGTTGAAGAAGAAAATTTAATAGCTATGGGTCTAATCAAGTCATCCAAATATCAAGTTCTATTTTCAAGTCAACCTCAACATAAGAAAGTTTCAACATCAACATCAAATACAGGTTCAAGTAAAAAAAGTAGAATAATAAAAATAAGTCACAAAAAGATAAGAATAAAGGGTAACAATCTTCCTCACAAGGAGATTATAAATCCACTAATAAGAAAGGGGATTCACAAAAATGGATTGGCACTCCTTGCCCTTATTGCAAAAAGGGGTTTCATAGTGACCAAGATTGCTGGAAGAAAGAGATTGATGACCTTAAGGGTCTTCTCAAGAAGAATAACATCAATCAATCCTATTCAAAGGATTCTTCCACTCCTTCAAATTTAGGGAAAGGGAAAGCTACAACACTAATTATACTGGCAAATTCTCCTAAGTCATGGGTACTTGACTCAGGTGCTTTGCACCATATGGGTTTTGATCAAAACAATTTTTTGGATTAAAACCAAGTTCCTTGCTTTATATTCTCATAGGTGATGATTCTAAGGTAGATATCAAAGGAAAATGTATAGTTGATGTTGATAGTGGTGTATTTGAGGATGTCCTCTATGTGATAGAGTTATCAACTACCTTTCTCTCTATCTCCAAATCACTCACTTTGATATTGGTAGGAAGGTTGAGTTCACACCTAATTTTATATCAATCAAAAAATTGGAGGATAATACCTTAGTTGTAGTGGTCAAAGTTGAAAATCAAACTTAGCTTTACTCATTCTCCCATTTTGTGCCTTAGTCTTCCTCTATAGATTTTCTCTCACACATTGATTCAATGAGCAAGCTATGTTATGAGCGATTTGGTAATCTAAACTACCACTATTTATAGTAGCTTAGTTAGCAAGAGATGGTTACAAGACTTCCATAGATTCAATTTTTAGGGGGTGTATGTCATGCTTGTGCCTTAGAAAAACATCCAAAGGATATGTTTGATAAACAAAAATCTTGGATGGCTACACAAGTCCTCAAAATTGTTCATAGTGATTTAGTGGGTCCATTACCTACATTATCTTTAGTAAAACCTATTATGTTATCACATTTATTGATGATTATTCTAGATATACTTGGGTTTATTTTTTGAAACTCAAGAGTCAAGTATTTTGTTATCCTTGAATTTAGCAAGCTCAATTCATGGGATAACCCCTATGAAAATTTTTCATCTCGTAGCCCATGAGCTCTAAGCACACAAAACAAGACAAATATCTACCTCTTTGCATTTCTTTTTCCCAAGAAAGTTGATCTTTTGAGGTAATTTTGCATCTCATATAGTTCAGAGAATTTTATATGAACTACACTTTGTTTCTTTTTATGTTGTGTCAGAGAATTTTTTTGGCCTTGCACATATTTTGTGCAAACTTCGATATTTTTTCTAACTTTGCATATGCGATATCAGAGAATTTTCTTGACATTGCACGTGTAGGAGTGCTATTTTTCTATAACTTTGCAAGTACAAATTTAGAATTTTTCACCACTCCTACTCTTGGGCCCACCATTACACTGGTAATTAATATATATTAATTACCTTTCATATATATATATATATATAACCTATGTATTTTTATTTTTACCATTGTTTTTTTCTCTTTTTTTGCCATTTTTGAGCTCATGTGCATCCCTCCTCACCATTTTTGAATCCACTTGTTCCCTTCATCATTTTCATTGATCAATTCAGCTCATCCACAGATTCTTCCTCATCATATTTTTGGTGGGTTTCTTATTTTGTCTTTGTGTGATTCTTGTTTTAGTTTTAGTTTTCATTATCTCTTTTGTTTCTTTGTGGTTGTTTTTTGTTGAATCTAGCAACAATTTTCCACACATGATCTGCCACACCTGTACCTATATAATAACATACCACAAGCTACTATACCACACCCTATAAATAAACACATCACTTTTCAAAGTCACACCACACTTGTATATATAAAAAATGAGGAATGATTGACCAAACAAGGAAAAATATGCCATGCTTATCCAAGATAAGCATTATCCACAAGGAAACACCCATCCTCCACCTATTCATGCTTATCCAAAAGCCCACCTAAGGAGGAACATACCATCCTCATCTCTCCTCCATAAAAGTCTCTCACAACTTTCAAGAAGATAACAACTTACTCCATAAAACATGGAAGTCAACATGAAAATAGATGTACAATAAATAACTCCACAAAACATGGAAGACATAGAAATTAGAAAAATATCTAAGAATATTACACTCACATAAAATCAAGGTTTCATAAAATGTGGAATGGATAAAAATGTTCTCCCAACATTTGTGGAGCTCTCTAAGCCCCCAAAATGTACCACCATGGTCATGTGATATCCCTAAAGGGCTCCACACTCAACACTGCTAACTATCTCAAAGTCTCTAAATCATCTGATATACAAATCTCTCATCAAATAAAACTTCATTAGTGATTTTTTCACTTAACTCAAATGATTCTTTGTAAAACACTATGTTCAATATAGGTTATTCATTCTAATATAAATAAATAATATGTGTCGATAATTCTCATATAAAATCAGTAATGTAAATATCTTGATCACAATACATTAGAGATATACCATAACCTCTTGTGACAAAGGGAATACACTAAATTATAAGGCACATGTCTAGACATATTAAATAACTACAAACCATTATCAAGGGTTCACAACTCATACTCCATAACAAGATTGATTAATTAAACTTGGTGAAACTAGATTATGATCTTCATGAACCCAAATGTTAAATAGATAAACTACTATCATATAATATATATTATAACATGGAAATAAACCTTGAATGATATCACAATAATAGAAATGGTGAAGGGATAATTAAGTGAAAATTGTAATTCTAAAAACTAAGAAAGCACATACACACAAGGGCTCACGAGAGACTTTAGATTAAATATCTCAAACATATTACAAATTATACCAAAGTTGTAAATCAATTATATGAGATAAGGATAACTTAGATGAGTTATAAAATAGACTTAATGTAATAACAACATAAAATGAAAAGTATAAACCAAACTAGAATTAAAATTAGAAATCTAATTCTCTCAGAAACTACTAGCAAATAGGGTACAAGGAGGATTGACCAAAAATATCAAACAAAGTTGAAAAATAGGTATGAAAGGTTAAACATGAATAGAAAACTCAAGTTAAAAGGTTTTAATTTTCAGATTTAAGAAATTTTAAGTCAATTGATTAATGTGACACCCTTTTTGGAGCAACCTCGCAGATTAAAATTAGAAACATCAAATTTTGTTGAATAAATTATATTTGTAATGGGGTCATAAAAAAATAGAAAATGGATATAAAATTTGAAACTAAAGGCTCTTATAAAAAATTTAAGGTGAAGGGAAATATTATCAAGCTATAGTTTCTCTTTAATACTCTTATAACTATTTTAATCATCTAAATTTTGAATCAAATTCACAAGCTGAGAAAGGGAATTAGGTACAAAAAAATACCAAATGTCCCTGAAACCAAGTCCACCAAAGATTATCAAGCTGGGTAGAAAATTTACATTTATAGAACCTGAGTCATAAATGATAAATCTAGAACTTATAAGTTTTCATTTTATAAAAGGCTCAATTTTGGGTATTAATTTGATCACATTTATGAGGCTATTTATTTGATTTTTTGAACAAGAAATTCTTAGTGTAAATTTGCACCAAACCTTATAAAAGTGCACGAATTCATCCAACTATACAATACCAAAATATGACATATCTATTCATGTTCTTTTTTAAGATAGGACATTAAGTATCAAGTTTCATTTCAATCTTCTAATAAGATTACAAGGGATGCCTCAGGGAAAACCATGGTCAACCTATTTAGTTGGGTGTCTACAACAATTAAGCTATGTGAATCATATTGCATACATCACGTCACTCAGTAATACTCTAGGTTAGATTTTATTTGCTTTACTTATTAATTTTAATTCAATGTGTTTGATCCAATGCTATTTGTATGACTAATTATTCATATCTAGGACTAATCAATAATTTCATAATACTAAGGTAAGTTAAATTCACTGTATTTTAAGTCTATAATTACTCATATTTTCTTTCCATATTACGTTATTAATGTTAATTTACTATTCAATTAATGTGTTCTTTGCACTAACACTATAATCAAATTAAGAATATTAGAGATCAATTTTTTTTTATTATAATTATTACTTCTTTCACTTAATGGATATTTAATTTTCCTCCTTAACACAGTTCTCAACTCAAAGATAAACAATTTCCACATCACTACTGGGTGTAATTATATTAGTCAAGTGCTACTTATATTTAACATCAATTTATTAAATGTTATATACATATTTTTTAAAATTTAGATTAAAGACTATTATTATACATTGATATCATTAAATAATACTCTAACCATTAAAGCTAACAAGCACATAAGCTCTTACATGGAAACCCTTAGACTTGGTTCCCCCAAATTGGCCCCCATAAAGAAGACTCCCCTATAAGTTCATGGTCTGAATAAGCCACATATGATTATTCTAAGAGAGGTAGTACAAGGACCTGGTCACCACACACGAGCTAAGATCTCAAATTTTAAGTAGGATATCTCTATGAATAATTTTGAAGATGAATGAGATCCACTGGAGGGACCCCCCACCTAATATTTTATGTTTTTCTTGTTTTTGGTATGTTATACTTAGTTTTTTTTTTGTTGGGTGGCCTTGGATTGGCCTATTGATACTTATGTGTTACACTTTATTCGTTCCAAGATCTCTATAAAACCTATTTTTTTACCCTATTAAATTAAAAAGTAACTTATCAATACATACTACTACATAATCCCTTCAAGTCAAGTGAACAAATTAGACATTATTATACATAGTATAACTAGTTATTTTATGAAATTCCATTATTTATGACATCGATAGGAATAATACTAAGATTATATAGTCAAATTTCATTCATAAAATTATCAATTTGTAAAAATAGTATCAAATCATTTATATTTTCAATAGGGTGAAACCCAATCTTAAAATTGTATTCAAAGTTACCTGAAGTGAATTAAGCCATCATAAATTCATGCTAAGGTATTGTTACTAAATTTTATGTATTACGTAGTTAGCAATCAAAGTAAAACCTCAAAATTCTTCACAAGATAAATATGTTCCCAACAGTAATAAGGGAAGAACCAGTCTCAATTCTTCACCCAATGTGGATAGGTATTTCAATTCCATAAAATACCCTTATAATGACTAAATATCCACCATCATGTATCTACTAACATGCATAGGCATCAAATCTCCATTCCTCAATAAAAAGGGTTTTTTCTTTTTTTTTAATTACTTAAATTTTATGTTTATATAAATCTTCAAATCTAAATTTTAAAAATGTTATTGAAGTGGAAATGGCAATAAACATATAAGTATAATCTTTACAATTATATCTAGAAATGCAAATTTATAGACATGTATTAAATGTATATTTAACCATTTAACATTAATATAGAAAATTAGATCAAAATTTTATATAATGTTATTTTATTTTTCTATATGGTTATATATATGGAATTTAATTTTAAAATCATGTTTAATATTACACAGGTTAATAACAAAGTATAACATTAAATATTATTTCTTAAATGACCCATCCATCAATAAAAATGTTAACCAAGACCTCTTTATCCCCCTCCATACTAAGTTGGATATGAATCTCTTATCACTGCATAAGGTTTAACTAACAGTCCTCTATAATCCTAGATATATGTTGACTTAGCCAATTTTGTAAAAGGGTTATAATTTCTTCATCAAGGAGTCACTTGTATAACTCAAGGAACCATAATGCACCGATTCATGATGATTCATAGATTTTTTCATGTCAACGTGCATAACAATGTCTCTATCTTTGAGGAACTAGATCTCTCCTTACAACTTCCGCACTAAAGTCATTATGTCATGTAACATTTCCTTCAATTAATGAGCATCCTAATAATGAGTCATAAAAGGATCCTCCCATTGAACCTTATCAATGGGTTGGTATGACATGGACTAGGAATGAGCACCGCTTCTTGTAGTAATGTTAACCTTGGGACTAGTCAGAGTAGTAGGGCACAGTCTCCATCAAGTCTTTTCAATTCATATCATTCCAACACCCTTTTAATTTCACTCCTTTGTGATAGTAGTATACAAGTCTAGACATTCCTCTAGACGATGCTTATTCTTAAAAAAAACACATGTGGGATACACTAGGCAATCATGACGATAGTTCTTTGTAGAACCACATTTGTAATAGGTTATAGGTGGAAAATGACCACCTCCACATCCATGATGGTGACCTTTGTAAGATTGGCCTCCACCATTGTTCTATATATTGATAACATAAGTCTGATATTAAATTATTTTATCCATATTTAATAGTAAATATGATGTTGACAAAAAAATAAGAACTACATATTATTTTACAAATGCATGTATATATTTATATATTATATACAGTTTAATAACATAAAAAATATTTAACATTTAATATATTATTTTCATTTACAAAGATTACATAATATAATACTTTTATATATTTAAATAAACTCTTTTTTATAAAAAGAAATATATTCATTTATCCCATTATATATATATATATATATATATATATATATATATATGAATTTTAAAGACTAAAATAGGATTTAGCTAGTAGCCCATGGCTAGCAACTAGGCCCAAGGGCCCATGGTCATGGCCATGGTCATTAACATGGTTCATACAAGGGGATTGGGGGAATCAATTGGCTTGCCACCCCCTCCCCTCTCATTATGGGCAAGGGTTGGGGATGGTACAACAACCACCCTTCAACCCCTCTCCACCATTATATATGTTTTAAACAAATATAAATTTCAATATGTATTTTTTTGTTATAAATATACGTTTGTTTTAATATGTATATTTTAAAAATAGAAATATGGTGTATCATATGTGTGTGTGTACTTGATACATATATGTATTTGTTTTTTTAGAAATGGAACAACAATACATTCCCAAACACTTTTTTTTGGTTTATCATTTCAGAAAATGACATATATTAGGAGAGGAGAATCCCTTGCCTGGTTAAATAAGCTCCTTGCTTCATTCCTCTCTCAAGCTCTCCTTCTTCCATCTTCCTTCTCTCTAGCCAATCTTCCAAATGACCCTGTCCTCTTTTTTTTTGAATTTTAAATGAAGGAGATGTATTAATTTATCATTTTTAGGGTTAGGGTTTCACCCTTTTTCTTTTATATTCTTCTTCTTCTTGTTCTTTTTTTAATTTCATTAATACATTAATGGATTAGCCATTTTTTTTCCTTAATTGATTAAATTAACTAATAACTGAAGAACAATAAGTAACTCAATAAAACAAGCTTATTAAAAAACCAAAGATATTATTTTAAATTTTATTAATATATAAATACATACAATTACAGGAATATTAATAATTAAAATCAATTATTTTTTTATTATAAATTATAAATAAATAGACACATTTATTTATTTAACCTACATATCCACGTCATGTCATTTTACTATCTATTTATATAAGTATGTAATTATTTACAAACTTATTCATTCCTATTATTAAATGTTACCTTGGCTCAGTGACCATAGAAATAATTTTAATATTCTCATCTTAAAACTAGATATGTTATTGAATACCAAGAAGGATACAGGTCAACTATTTGGGACCATTTGAATATAACATGGCCCTACGATGGTTCAAGCAAGCTATCAGAATAAATGAAAATATGATCCTAATAGGATAAAACTTAAAAAGTAATAAATCAACATGGAAATCATTAGAAATAATAAGTAACCAATATGCGATAATACTATTAGTTTCTAGCATTAAAATCACATAGTCCAAGGTGGTCATACAGGTGTCATAATGAACCTAATTCTAGACCAACAAATAAGGTAATTGAATAAGACTCCCCAATAGTCACAATCCATTTTTCTCACATGTTGAGCATAATGACACTCTCAACACACTTATTATCCACATGATGAAACATCATTGATAAAACATTAATGAATCTAAGAGGTGTATTACACATGACCCTAAATATCTTATTGGTGTATTTATTTGATTTATTGCATTTACTTGTATTTATTATTTAGATTGGTGCACTAATTACTTATTGTAATTAGTATATTATGTTTATTAATAATTTACACTAGATAGGATAAGCTTGTTTAGCTAGTAGTCAACTTGGACACCTATCTTATTACCATGGAGTTGTACTCCAATATTCAAGGTAAGATAAGATAAGATTATTTAACTAGTAGTCAACTTTTATTGATCATTTACACAAGTTTGACACTTATCTTGTTATTATTGAGTTGTCTTTCATTATTCATGTTGTCAGATATCATTTGAACTATACTTGTTATGTGATTTATCTAATATTTATCTTGCATGCCCTGATCTATATAAGCAATATCTATTTGTGTATTCTACATCAAATCAATATTGAATTATCAGAGTAATTCATCATATTTGAGTTATTTATTCATTTCAATTATTATTTTAGATATATAGTTATTATTTATTACTATTACTATTTTATATCTTGTTCATGCTTCCTATTAGATTCATTAGATCTTGTATGTTAATTCTGACATGGTACCAAAGCTATCTTGAATCTGTAGATTGCTAAATATTTAAGAGAAAAATATCTAGATATAGGATTAGTTTTTTGATTTTGTATAAAATCACAAATTAGAGCTTTTTGGAGAATTTTTGATCTCACCATTGAGTTTAGAGTTCTTGAAATAGTCAAAATTGTCTATAATTTTGTCGAGATTGGGCATAGGAGGTGAAATTGGCAAGGGTTTAATCCAGAAGCACCACACCCAAATTTGATAGGTACCTAAAAATCAAATCATTTTTGAGCAAAATGGACCTCATTATTGCATTTTAAAGGCATCAAAACCTACGGATCCATATAAAATTTATCCAATTTGGACACAGTCACCCAAAAGGCAAATTTGTTTTTTTCTCCTAGGTACGGTCATATGAACTGTATAGACTATGTAGGCAAAACAAATATTGAACAGGCCTCACAAATTAGTAGGTAGAATTGATAAGGCAACTTTAGGAGCCTACCCTTTGAACAAAAAGAGGTATTTTTGAATGATTTTTTTTAAACAGCTTAAAATTTCATGCTCTTCGCTATTTTACTTTCATTTTTTTAGATTTGTTTAGATTTTTACAAAATTTAGGTTTTTCAATAGTAGCTCTTGCCCATCCTTGTTTCTGCAACTTCAGAGGCTCATAACTTTGACAAATGACCTCATATTTAGGTCTCATTTTTTTGAAAGTTAATATGTTTTCAAGCACAATGTATTACTATATAATTTTTTGTAATAAAGTGCATATTTTTTTGTACTTTTAACCTAGAGGGCCTAATTGAGATTTTTGTAAACTATAAAAATTATAATCCAATCTTGTAACTACACTCAATTATAAAGTTCCAACAAATAGTTTTTGGGTGGGGTAAAACTAATTAATTCAAGGGGTTTTTTTTATGTGTTCTATACTTTGATTTCTACTTTGTGATGATTTATTTTCAATTGCATCATGGGAAATCTTAAGTTCCCACTATTAACAGAATAAAAATATAACACATGGAAATAGAATACTTAGAATTTATTAATGATTCTAGAATACATACCTTACATAACAACTCTTCTTACTACACCTATTAATACAAAAGAGTTACAACACTTTCTCTTTGAAACTACTAAGCTTATTGGATGCATTCGGTCTTACATGTCTTTAGATTTGAATTTTCATCTTGACAAATGTAAAAATCCAAAAGATGATTGGGATAAATTATCCATCATTTTTTTGTAAAATAGATGAAGTTTGTGGTTACCAAATTGATAATGAACTTATTAGTTTGGATCCTAAAAGTTATTCTACAATAAAAGACTACATCATTAAAGTCATAGATCTTAGAGCACAACTTTCTGAATGTAAAATTGATAAAAAGGATATTCAATTGATTTTTAGTGCCTTACATAAATTAGGTCCTAAATATTTATCCTTTGTCTCTAGATTTTAGACTCATAGGCTCATATTGGGCACAACATATCAAATGCCCACCTTTGAGGTATTCTCTAAGATTCTAATAGCTGAAGAATAAAATCTAATAGTTATGGATCTAATCAAGTCATTCAAATCTCAAGCTCTAGTTGCAAGTCAACCTCAGCATAAGAAAGTTTCAACATCATCATCAAATACAATTTCAAGTAAAAAGAAGCAAAATAATTAGAATAAGTCCAAAAAAGATAAGAATAAAGCGAAACAATCTTCCTCAAAGGGATATTATAAATCCACTAATAAGAAAGGGGATTCACAAAAAAAGGATTGACACTCCTTGCCCTTATTGCAAAAAGGGGTTTCATAGTGAACAAGATTGCTGGAAGAAAGAGATTGATGACCTTAAGGGTCTTCTCAAGAAGAATAGCATCAATCAATCCTCTTCAAATGATTCTTCCACTCATTCAAATTTAGAGAAAGGGAAATCTACGACACAAATTACATTGGTAAATTCTCCTAAGTCATGGGTAATTTACTCATGTGCTTCCTACCATATGGGTTTTGATCAAGAATAATTTTTTGGATTAAAACTAAGTTATTTACCTTATATTCTCATAGGTGATGATTCTAAGGTAGATGTCATAGGAAAAGGTATAGTTGATGTTGATAGTGGTGTATTTGAGGATGTCCTATGTGTGCCAGAGTTATCAATGAATCTTTTTTTTTATCTACCAAATCATTCACTTTGATAATATTAGGAAAGTTGAGTTCACACCTGATTCTATATCAATCAAAAAATTGGAGGATAATGCCGTAGTTGTAGTGGGAAAATTTGACAATCAAACTCAACTTTATTCATTTTCTTATCTTGTTCCTTAGTCTTCCTCTATAGCTTTTCTCTCACACATTGATTTAGTGAGAAAGATATGGCATGATAAGTTTGTTCATCTAAACTACCAATATTTATAGTAGCTTAGTCATCAGAAAATGGTTACATGACTTCCACATATTTAGTTTTTAGGGGGTGTATGTCATGGTTGTGCCTTAGGCAAACATCCAAAGGATAAGTTTGATAAAGGGAAGGCTTGGATGGATACACAAGTCCTCAAACTTGTTCATAGTGATTTATTGGGTCCATTACCTACATTATCTTTTAGTCAAACCCATTATGTTCTCACATTTATTGATGACTATTCTAGATATACTTGGTTTTATTTTTTGAAACTCAAGAGTGAAGTATTTTTTTATCCTTGAATTTAGTAGGCTTAATTCATGGGATAAACCCTATGAAACTTTTTTATCTCATATCTCATGAGCTCTAAGCATGAAAAACGAGCCAAATTTATACCTCTTTGCATTTATTTTTTCCCAAGAAAGTTGATCTTTTGAGGGAATTTTGCATCCTGTACAGTTTAGAGAATTTTCTTTGAACTACACTTTGTTTCTTTTTATGTTGTGTCAAAGAAGTTTTTTGACCTTACATATATTTTTTGCAAAGTTAGATAATTTTTTTGACTTTGCATATGCAATGTCAGAGAATTTTATCGACATTGCACATGCAAGAGCACTATTTTTCTCTAACATTACACGTATAGAAGCACTATTTTTCTCTAACTTTGCATGTATAAATTTAGAATTTTTCTATGCCCTTGCACCTGGGCCCACCATTACATCAATAATTAATGCATATTAATTACCATTCCTATATATATTTAAACCATGTATTGTTATTTTTACCATTTTTTTCTCTTTTCTCATCATTTTTGAGCTCATGTGCATCCTTCCTCACCATTTTTGAATCCACTTTTCCCCTTCATCATTTTCATCGATCGAGCCAGCTGGTCTATAAATTCTTCCTCATCAGATTATTGGTGAGTTGTTTATTTTGTCTTTGTGTGATTCTTGTTTTAGTTTTAGTTTTCATTATTTTTTTTGTTTCTTTGTGGTTATTTTTTGTTGAATCTATCAACAATTTTCCACACATGATCTACCACACTTGTACCTATTTAATAACATACCACAAGATGCTATACCACACATTATAATTAAACACATCACTGTACAAAATCACACCACACATGTATATATATAAAATTAAGATAAATCCACAAACAAGGAAAAATATGCCATGCTTATCTAGGATAAGTATTATCCACAAGCAATCATCCATCTTCCATCTAGTCATGCTTATCCAAAAGCCCACCTAAAGAGGAACATGCCATCCTCATCTCTCCTCCATAAAAGTCTCTCACACCTTTTAAGGAGATAACAACTAACTCCACAAAACATGTAAGTCAACATTAAAATATATATCTAACAAACTAACTCCACAAAACATGGAAGACATAGAAATTAGAAAAATATCTAAGAATATTAAAATCACATAAGAAAAAGGTTCCATAAAGGGTGGAATGGGTAAAAATGTGTTGCCCACATCTATGGAGCTCTATAAGTCCCCCAAAATGTACCACCATGGTCATGTGATATCTCTAAAGGGCTCCATACTCAACACTGCTAACCATCTCAAAGTCTCTAAATCAGCTGATATATAAATCTCTCATCAAATAATACTTCATTAATGATTATTGCACTTAACTCGAATGATTTTTTTTAAAACACTATGTTCAATCTAGGTTATTCATTCTAATAAAAATAAATAATGTGTTGATAATTCTCATATAAAATCACTAATGCAAATATATTGATAGTTTCACTATCATAATTGATTCACAAGGATAAATCAATATTCAATCTCAATTAACATGACAAAATAAGAGTAATCATATATATATATATATATATATATATATATATATATATATATATATATATATATATATATATATATATATATATATATATATATATATAAAAACTCACATTCACCACCATTATTCCATGCTAAAATGAACACCCAAGTGAACTATAATCACAAAACAAATGGTCATCTTAAGAGAAAAATAAATAACTTACTAATCCTCTCACATGTAGGAAGGTATATTCACTCTTCATAATGAAGAGGGGGAAAATGAAAGAAATCTATCAATACTTTATATACACACTTACTTTTGAATCACTTTTGGTTTCACACAAGGTTCAAACTACATAACTGAAGAACAATATCAAAACTTACAACAATCTTGTTTCAAATACAAGACATTCTAAACCATACTAAATACCATTTCTTATATGAAAACCAACATACACAAGGTTAATAATGCACTAGGATTAACTAAATTCCATAACAACATGATAAAATATGTCCTTTTTATAACACTGGGGCTTAATTTTAACTAAGATGTATAAAAAACATTAACTAGAGGATACTAATTTAGAGCTACTGTAGCTAATAACTTTATTTAAAACATATTCAATGTTATCAAATTGTTAACTATATGCACTTTCCATTATTAGAGTCATATTCATTCAATGAAATACTACATAATCATTATAGGTATACATTGAATAGACTAAAGTAAGTATTTATCATGCATAAACATGCATACATATAAATTATCTCCATATATAGATATTTTATACCAAGGAGTAGTTAAAAATTACCATAAAACCATCTATTAACAAGGTATGAGAGCAATAAAAACAACCATAAAAGGTCATCATTTATTATTTTATTCACTTCAGCATTCAATGGTCTATCGTGTCTAGATACTCAACCATAATAACATGCAAATAATAAGTAAGTTATCTCTAATAAGATGTTCCCATCCACCAATGAAATGAATCCTACAACTAGAGTTCAATAATTTCCAATGTAGTTGATGTCTAGAAATAAGTCCACTCTCACCATGTCATTCCACTTGTATACATGTGAGTAAAAGTTAAAAAATACATGTAGCATAACACCAACACTCCAGAGCTTCTAGTGTTTAAATATGCTCTGATACCAAAATATAGTGCCCAAAATTTAAACCTTAGGCACACACAAAAATACTCCAATTAATTTTTTCAAACACTTCACCCAAGCACACTGCCAAAACAAATACAAACAAATCAACATTCACACAATTATAGTAGGTGAAAACAACTGGTAAATAACACTTGCTATAAAAAGGTTTGAAATCCAAAAAAAAATTTAATCACAATACACTAGAGCTATACCATAATCTCTTGTGATAAATGGAATACACTAAAGAATAAATCACATGTCTAGACATATTGAATAACTACAAACCAATGTCGAGGGTTCACAACTCATACTCGATAACAAGATTGATTAATTAAACTTGGTGAAACTGGATTATGATGTTCACGAGCCCAAATGTTAAATAAATGAACTAATATAATATAATGGAAATTATAACATGGAATAAACCTTGAATGATATCACAACAATAGAAATGGTGAAGGGATAATTAAGTGAAAAATTTAATTCTAAAAACTAAGAAAGAACATGCACACAAGGGCTCATGAGAAACTTTGGATAAAATATTCCAAAAATATTACAAATTATACCAAAGTTGTAAATCGATTATATGAGATAAGGATAACTTAGATGAGTTATAAAATAGACCTAATGTAATAAAAACATAAAATTAAAAGTCTAAACCAAAATAGAATTAAAATTAGAAATCTAATTCTCTTAGAAACTACTAGCAAATAGGGTACAAGGAGGATTGACCAAAAATATCAAATAGAGTTAAAAAATAGGTATGACAGGTTAAACATCAATAGGAAACTCAAGGTAAAAGGTAGTAATTTTCAAATTTAAGAAATTTTAAGTCAATTGATTAATGTGACACCCTTTTTGGAGAAACCTCGTAGATTAAAATTAGAAACATCAAATTTTGTTAAATAAATTATATTTTTAATGGGGTCATAAAAAATAGAAAATGGATATAAAATTTGAAACTAAAGGCTCTTATAAAAATTTTAAGGTGAAGGGAAACATTATCAAGATATAGTTTCTCTTTAATAATCTTACAAATATTTTAAGCATCTCAATTTTGAATTGAATTCATTGGCTGAGAAAGGGAATTAGCTTCAATAAACTACCAAATGTCCCTAAAACCATTTCCACCAAAGATTATCAAGCTAGGTAGAAAATTTACATTTATAGAACCTGAGTCATAAATGATAAATCTAGAACTTAAAAGTTTTCATTTTATAAAAGACTCAATTTTGGGTATTAATTTGATCACATTTATGAGCCTATTTATTTGATTTTTTAAACAGTAAATTCTTAGTGTAAACTAGCACCAAACCTTATAAAAGTGCATGAATTCATCCAACTATAGACATATACCAAAATATGACATATCTATTCATGTTCTTTTCAAGATAGGACATTAAGTCTCAAGTTTCATTTCACTCTTCTAATGAGATTGCAAGGGATGCCTCAAGGATCTCCATGGTCAACCTATCTAGTTGGGTGTTGACAATAATTAAGCTATGTAAATCATATTGCATACATCAAGTCACTTAGTAATACTCTCGGTTAGAGTTTATTAGATTTACTTATTAATTTTAATTGAATGTGTTTGACCCAATGCTATTTGTATGACTAATTCTTCATATCTAGGATTAATCAATAATTTCATACTACCAAGGTAAGTTAAATTCACTATATTTCAAGTCTATAATTACTCATATTTTCTTTCTGTATTACGTTCTTAATGTTAATTTACTATTCAATTAATGTTTTATTTGGACTAACACTATTATCAAATTAATAATATTAGAGATCATAAAATATGTTTATCAGAATGATTACTTATTTCACTTAATAGATGTTTAATTTTTCTCCTCAACATAGTTCTCAACTCAAAGATAAACAATTTCCAAATCACTACTAGGTGTAATTATATTAGTCAAGTGCTACTTACATTTAACATAGATGCATTAAATGTTATATGCATATTTTTGAAAATTTAGATTAAAGACTATTATTATACATTAATATCATTAAATAATAATCCAACCATTAAAGCTAACAAGCACAGAATCTCTTGCATGGATTTTTTTTAAAATGTAAGACACAACAGTTAATGACCATCTCTAGGAATGGAACTTTACAATTGTACCATTATATAAGAAATGTATAAACACCATCTACTCAAAATCAAACTAAAAAAAAAACATAAATAAGATGCTACTTAAAAAACATAGGAATATTATTTTTCTACACTTTATCTGATTTTAGAATCTCATCAACATGCACAATGAAAATTATCAAAATAGAATGGGTCCATTTACATTGAGAAAGAGATTTATACTCCCTAAACCACTTCAATTTTCAAAGTACACAATTTTAAATGTTAAAACTAGTGACTAATAACAACATACATGTAATAATTTATTAATCTATTTGAAGAGAGATAAAAATAAATATTATGATTAACAAGCACATGACACATAACTACTAGCACCCCAAGTTTACTCCAACCTCTAATAATTATAATTATCATTACACTAATAATAAATTACCAATACAAATTACCCCTAACTTTATTCTTGCTTAAATCTCTAGAATGAACTGCCTTGACTCATCAAGTAAATGACACCAACCCTATCCTACACCAAGGGCTTATTCTACTACTCATCAAACATGACCAAACCTTGCAAGGGAGGGAGATCCCTAGGGGGGATCCTCCATTGGGGAAGACTCTCAAGAGGACTCCCTAGAGGAGGATCCCACTTCAATATCCTATTGACCTTCTGTGAGCACCCCATAGGATAGTCTTTTTAAAACCTCTATCAATGACCTTCCCCTCAAGCTCTTCATACCCAAACCCAAATTGGTTACCCTTGAAGAGGGAAATTTTTTGGAGGTTTCCTAAAAGGGCAATTATATTCTATTAGAGGAGATGAAAATAATAAGGAACATCTATAAAAATTTAATTACAAGGTGTAAGAGGTAGGGTTGACCCTCATCAATCATATAGAAGAGTAGAATGCCCTTCATAGGTAGGTTGAATCCACTGTGTAGTATTTCATGAAATCCTCTTAGACTATTCAAGCCCTTATCAAATAATCATCGAAGAACATGGAAACCCTCACACTTGGTTCCCCCAAATTGGCCCCTATAAAGAAAACTCCCCTATAGGTCCATGGTCTGAACATGCCACATATGATTCTTCCAAGAGAGGTAACAGAAGGACCTGGTAACCACACACAGGCTAATATCTCAAAGTTTAAGTTGGATATCCCTATTAATAATTTTAAAGAGGAAGAATATCCACTAGAGAAGCCCCCTCCTAATCTTTTATGTTTCTATTTTTCCCTGCTTTCAGTATGTTATTATTAGTTTTTGATTTTTTTGTTAGGCAGCCTTGGATTGGCCTATTGATACTTATGTGTTACACTTTAGTAGTTACAGGATCTCTATAAAACTTATTTTTTACCCTATTAAATAAAAAAATAACTTACCAATACATACCATTACATGATCCCTTTAGGTCAAGTGAGCAAAGAAGATATTCTTATACATAATATAACTAGTTATTTTATGAAATTCCATTAGTTATGACATCGATAAGAATAATACTAAGATTATATAGTCAAATTTCATTCATAAAATTATCAATTTGTAAAAATAGTATCAAATCATTTATTTATTAATTAAGGTGAAACCCAATCTTAACATTGTATCCAAAGCTCCCTGAAGTGAATTAATCCATCACAAATTCACACTAAGGTATTGTTACTAAGTTTATGTATTACCTAGTTAGCAATTATAGTAAAACCTCAAAATTCTTCACAAGATGAATATGTTCCCAATAGTAACAAGGGAAGAACTAGTGTCCATTCTTCACCCAATGCAGATAGGTATTTCAATTCCATAAAATACCCTTATAATGACTAAATATCCACCTTCATGTGTCTACTGACATGCATAGGCATTAAATCTCCATTCCTCAATAAAAAGGGTTTTTTTTTTGTTTTGTTTTTTTAATTACTAAAATTTTACATTTATATAAATCTTCAAATCTAAGTTTTAAAAATGTTAATGAAGTCAAAATGGTGATAAACCTATAAGTATAAGCTTTACAATTATATCTAGAAATGTGAATTTATAGACATGTATTAAATGTATATTTAACCATTTAACATTAATATAGAAAATTATATCAAAATTGTATACAATGTTATTTTATTTATCCATATGCTTATATATATGGAATTTAATTTTAAATTTATGTCTAATATTACATAGGTTAATAACAAAGTATAACATTAAATATTATTTAATTTACATATATATATATATATATATATATATGAATATGTAAATGAAATAATATTTAGTGTTATCAACTTGGATGTATTGAATGACCCATCCATCAATATCAATGTTAACCAAGATCTTTTTATCCCCCTCCATACTAGGTTGGATATGAATCTCTTATCACTACATATGGTTTAACTAACAGTCCTCTATAAGCCTAGATGTATGTTGACTTAGCCAATTTTGTATAAGGGTTATAATTTATTAATCAAGGATTCACTTGCATAACTAAAGGAACTCATCATGCACCGAGTCATGATGATTCATAGCTTTTTTCATGTCAACGTGCATAACAATGTCTCTATCTTTGAGGAACTATATCTTTCCTTGACTTTCACACTAAATTAGTTATGTCATGTAACATTTCCTTCAATTATTGAGCATCCAGGTAATGAGTCACACAAGGATCCTCTCATTAAACCTTATCAATGGGTTGGTTTGACATGGAATAGGAATGAGCACTACTTCATGTAATAATGTTAACCTTGGGACTAGTCAAAGTAGTAGGGCATGGTCTCTATTGAGTATTTTCAATTCATATCATTCCAACACCCTTTTCTTTTCACTCCTTTGTGATAGTAGTATACAAGTTTGGACATTACTCTAGATGATGCTCATTCTTACAAAAAACATATGTGGGATACACTAGGCAATCATGATGATAGTGCTTTGGAGAACCACATTTGTAATAGGTTCTAGGTGGAATATGACCACCTCCACATCCATGACGATGACCTCTATAAGATCAGCCTCCACCATTGTCCTAGATATTGACAACATAAGTCTAATATTTAAATATTTTATCCATATTTAATATTAAATATGATGTTGACAAAAAAATAAGAACTAAATATTATTTTATAAATACATGTATATATTTATATAATATATAAGATTTAATCGCATAATTTTTTTTAACATTTAATATATTATTTTCATTTACAAATATTACATAATATAATACTTTTATATATTTAAATAACCCTTTTTTCTAAAAATAAATATATTCATCTATCCCATTATATATATATATATATATATATATATATATATATATATATATATATATATATATATATATATAATCAGGGTTTGGTTGGTAGCCCATGGCTAGCAGCCATGCCCAAGGGCCCATGGTCATGGCCATGGTCATCGGCCTAGTTCTTACAAGGGGTTTGGGGGAATCAATCAGCTAGCCACCCCCTCCCCTTTCATTATGGGTAATGGTTGGGGATGGTACAACAACCACCCTTCCACCCCCAATCCCCCAATATATATGTTTTAAACAAATATAATTATAAATATATATTTTTTTGTTATAAATATATGTTTGTTTTAATATGTATATTAAAAAAATAGAAATATGGTCTATCATATCTCTCTCTGTGTGTGTAGTTGATACATATATGTAATTTTTTGTTTAGAAACGAAAGAACAATACAATCCTAAACACTTTTTTTGGTTTATTATTTCAAAAAATGGCATAGATTAAGAGAGGATAATCCCTTGTCTGGTTAAATAATCTCCTTGCTTCATTCCTCTCCCAAGCTCTCCTTTTTCCATCTTCCTTCTTTTCTCTTAGCCAATCTTCCAAATGACCCTGTCCTATGTTTTTTTGCTAACTTTTAAATGAAGGAGATGTATTATTTTATCCTTTTTTAGGGTTAGGGTTTCACCCTTTTTCTTTTCTTTTCTTCTTCTTTTTCTTCTTATTTTTTAAATTTTATTAATACATTAATAGGTTAGTTATTATTTTTTTCCTTAATTGATTAAATTAACTAATAACTAAAGAATAATAGGCAACTGAATAAAATAAGCTTATTACAAAACCAGAGATATTATTTTAAATTTTATTAATATATAAATACATATAATTATAGGAATAGTAATATTTAAAATAAATTATTTATTTATTGTAAATTATAAATAAATAGACACATTACTGATTTAACCCGCATATCTATGTCACATCATTTTACTATCTCTTTATATAAGTATGTAATTATTTACAAACTTATTCATGCTTATTATTAAATGTTACATGGGCTCGATCATCATAGCAACAATGTTATTATTCTCATCTTAAAACTAGATATGTTGTTGAATACCAAGAAGGATATAGGTAAACTATTTGGGGACAATTTAATATAACATGGCCCTATGATATTTAAAGCAAGCTATCAGAATAAATGCAAATCTGATCCTAATAGGATAAAACTTCAAAAGAAATAAATCAACATGGAAATCCTTAAAAATAATAAGCGACCAATATACGAGAATACTATTAGTTTTAAGCATTAAAATCACATAGTCTGAGGTGGTCGTACATGAGTCATAATGAACCTAATTCTAGACCAAGGAAAAACGTAATCGAATAAGACTCCCCACTAGTCACAATCCACATCTCTCACACATTGAGCATAATGACACACTCAACACACTGATCATCCACATGATGATACATCATTGATAAAACATTGATGAATTTGAGAGGTGTATTACACATGACCCTAAATATCTTGTTGGTGCATTTATTTGATTTATTGCATTTACTTGTATTTATTATTTAGATTAGTATATTAATTACTTATTGTAATTAGTTTATTAATAATTTATACTAGATAGGATAAGCTTACTTGGCTAGTAGTTAAATTGGGCACCTATCTTATTACCGTGGAGTTATAATCCACTATTCAAGGTAACATATGATAAGATTACTTAACTAGTAGTCAAATTTTATTGATCATTTACACAAGTTTGACACCTATCTTGTTATTATTGAGTTGTAGTCCACTATTCATGTAGTCAGATATTAGTTGAGCTATGCTTATTATGTGAGTTCCATGATCTTTATCTTGCACACCTTGCTCTATATAAGTAATGGTTATTTGTATATTCTACATCAAATCAATATTGAATTATTAGAGTACTTCATCATATTTGAGTTATTTATTCATTTCAGTTATTATTTTGGATATACAGTTATTATTTATTACTATTACTATTTTATCTCATGATCATGTTTTCTATTAGATTCATTAGATCTTGTATGCTAATTCTAACATGGTACCAGACCTATCTTGAATCTGTAGATTACTAAATATTTAAGAGAAAAATATCTAGATATAGGATCAAATTTTTTTATTTTGTATACAGGCATAAATTGGAGCTTTGTGGATAATTTAATAGCTTACCATTGTGTTTAGAGTGCTCAAAATAATTAAAATTGCTTATAATCTTGTCTAGTTTGGGCACAAGAGGTAAAATTTGCAAGGGTTTGATCCAAAAGCACCACACCCAAATCTAATATGTACCTAAAAATGAAAGTGTTTCTAATCAAAATGGACCTCATGGTTGCATTCATAAGGCATCAAAACCTATAGATCCATATAAAATTTATCCAATTTGGACATAGTCACCCAAAAGGCAAATTATTTTTGCTCTTATGTATGGTCATATGGACTATGTAGGCAAAAAAATATTTTTAGGAGCCTGGTATTTGAACAAGAGGTATTTTCGAATGATTTTTTTTTTAAAAATAGCTCAAGATTTCATGCTCTTCATTATTTTACTTTCATTTTTTTAGATTAATTTAGAATTTTCTAGAATTCAAGTTTTTCAATAGTAGCTCTTGCCCATCCTTGTTTCTGTAACATCAAAGGCTCATAACTTTCACAAATGACCTATTATTGAGGTCCCATTTTTTTTAAAGTTAATATGTTTTCAAGAACAATGTATTGATGTAGATTTTTTTTTAATAAAGTGCATAGTTTTTGGAACTTTTAACCTAGAGGGCCTAATTGAGATTTTTGTAGACTAGAAAAATTATAATCCAACCTTGTAACTGCACTCAATTATAAAGTGCCAAGAAATACTTGTTGGGTGGGATAAAACTAGTTAATTCAAGGGGGTTTTGTGGTGTGTTTTATACTTTGATTTCTAATTTTTGATGGTTTATTTTCAATTGCATCATGGACAATCTTAAGATTTCACTATTAACATCATACAACTATAACACATGGAAATAAAATACTTAGAATGTATTAATGATGCTAGGATATATGTCTTACATAACAACTCTTCTTAATCCACCTACTGATACAAAAGAGTTAAAACACTTTCTCTTTGAAACTAATAAGGTTATTATATTTGAATTTTCATCTTGACAAATGTACAAATCCAAAAGATGCTTGGGATAAATTAGCATCATTATTTGGTAAACTAGATGAGGTTTGTGGTTACTAAATTGACAATGAACTCATTATTTTGGATCCTAGAAGTTATGATACAATACAATACTACATCACTAAAGTCATAGATCTTAGAGCACAAATTTCTAAATGTAAAATTGATAAAAATTATATTCAATTGATTTTTAGTGCTTTACATAAATTAGGTCTTGAATATTCATCCTTTGTCTCTAGCTTTTAGACTCATAGGCTCACATTGGGCACAACATATCAAATGCCCACCTTTGAGGTATTCTTTGAGATTCTAATGGTTGAAGAAAAAAATTTAATAGCTATGGGTCTAGTCAAGTCATATAAATCTCAAGATATAGTTGCATGTCAACATCAATATAAACAAGTTTCAACATTAGAATCAAATAGAGGTTCAATTAAAAAGAAGTAGAATAATTAGAATAAGTCATAGAAAGATAAGAATAAAAGACAACAACCTTCCTCACAAGGAGATTATAAATTCCCTAATATGAAAGGGGATTCACAAAAAATGGATTGGCACTCATTGCCCTTATTGCAGAAAGGGGTTTCATAGTGAACAAGATTGTTGGAAGAAAGAGATTGATGACCTTAAGGGTCTTCTCAAGAAGAATAACATCAATCGATCCTCTTCAAAGGATTCTTCCACTATTTAAAATGTAGGGAAAGGGAAAGCTATGACACTAGTTACACTGGAAAATTCTTCCAAGTCATGGGTACTTGACTGAGGTGCTTCACACCATATGGGTTTTGATCAAGAACAATTTTTTGGATTAAAACCAAGTTCCTTGCCTTATATTCTCATAGGTGATGATTCTAAGGTAGATGTCATAGGAAAATGTATAGTTGATGTTGATAGTGGTGTATTTGAGGATGTACTTTGTGTGACATAATTATCAACTAACCTTCTCTCTATCTACCAAATCACTCACTTTGATACTAGTAATAAAGTTGAGTTTAGACCTGATTCTATATCAATCAAAAAATTGGAGGATAATGCCTTAGTTGCAGTGGGAAAAGTTGACAATCAAACTCATCTTTATTCATTCTCTCATTTTGTGCCTCAGTATTCCTCTATATCTTTTCTCTCTCACATTGATTCAGTGAGCAAGCTATGGCATGAGTGGTTTGGTCATCTAAACTACCACTATTTGTAGTAACTTAGTCATTAGGAGATGGTTACAAGATTTCCACAGATTTAGTTTTTAGGGGTGTATGTCATGCTTGTGCCTTAGGTAAACATCCAAAGGATAATTTTGATAAAGGGAAGGTTTGGATGGCTACACAAGTCCTTGAAATTTTTCATAGTGATTTATTGGGTCCATTACCTACATTATCTTTTAGTAAAACCCATTATATTTTCACATTTATTGATGACTATTCTATATATACTTGGGTTTATTTTTTGAAACTCAAGAGTGAAGTATTTTGTTATCCTTGAATTTAGTAGGCTTAATTCATGGGATAACCCCTATGAAACTTGTTTGTCTCATATAACATGAGCTCTAAGTATGTAAAATGAGACAAACCTCTACCTCTTTGCATTTTTTTCCCAAGAAAGTTGATATCTTATGGGAATTTTTCATCCCATGTAGTTCAGAGAATTTTCTTTGAATTACACTTTGTTTCTTTTTATGTTGTGTCAAAAAAAAATTTTTGACCTTGCATATGTTTTGTGCAAAGTTAAATATTTTTTATAACTTTACATATGTAATGTTAGAGAATCTTCCTAACATTGCACGTGTAGGATCACTATTTTTCTCTGACATTGCATGTGTAGGAGCACTATTATTTTCCAACTGTACATGTGAAAATTCAAAAAAAATCTTTGCTCCTACACCTAGGCCCACCATTATGCTGATAATTAATACATATTAATTACCCTTCATATATATATATATATATATATATAGATATAACCCATGTATTTTAATTTTACCATTGTTTTTTCTCTTTTCTTATCATTTTTGAGATGACATGCATCCCTCCTCACTATTTTTTAATCCACTTTTTCCCTTCATCATTTTTATTGATCAATTAAACTCATATACAAATTATTCCTCATCAGGTTTCTGATGAGTTGTTTATTTTATATTTTTGTGATTCTTGTTTTAGTTTTAGTTTTCATTATCTCCTTTTTATTTCTTCATTTTGTTTGTTTATTGAATATATATTTTCTTTATTTCATGAGAAAACTAAACCTCAGGGTGAAAATCAAACATTTTTCTCTGATGTGTACCCTAAATCTAGTCACCTCAACTCTGTGCTCCTTGGAGAATATTTTATGAGTTACACATCTCGATTCACCCAAAGGTGCACCTCAAAGAATGTTTTTTGAAGTGCACATAGACTAGTGTAATTTAAATAATTTTATCCAAAGTACACAAAGCAAACCCAACTTAGGTGCAAGTTAGAAAATTTTATCTGACATGCACCCAATCAAGTAATCCAAGATCTATGCAAGTCAGAGAATTTTCTTTGACTTACACCTAAAATCTTTCAAAGATGTAAAAAAAAATGATCTACACTTAATTAACCAAATCTTATGTAATTTAGAGATTTTTTTCCATATTGCACCAAAATCAGTTTCTACGCATATCCCATGTAGAATCACAATTTTTATTCGCTCCTACACCTTTCCCAAAAAAGATGAAAAATGCTAACTTTGGATAATCAAATTTTCATACTCAAAACTATCTTATCAATATCAACATTTCTTGGAACAAGAAGACAATGAAGTATAAATATCAAGGTGTGTTCCCATTATCTACAGTTGATTCAAATGTGGATCAAATTGGGGATATAGAGATTGTTCATCTGGACATGGGTGAGTTTTTACAAAGATTGGGAAGAGAACCCATTGCACCTCATATGTAGCCAGTACATAATAGTGAAATCCATTTAGCTACTACATCTCCAATATCAACACATGATTTTGAATTCATCTTAACCATGGCAGTACACTTTGATAAAGAAATCAAATTGATCAAGCATTTATAGGGTAAGGTGATCATTCACCTTGATGAGGAATATTTTGAAAAAAAAATCACCTTTTTGAGATTGAAGATTATTCTAATTTAACTATAGAATCAGCTCAAGAATATTATGACAGAGATCTTGAGAAGTGTAAGAAATATATCAACTCCAAATTGCTCAAGACTCCTTGACCAACCATTTTTAGATGGCCCAAGTATTTGTATCGTAGTGACTTTCTAGAGGAGATAGGAGATTTGATTAGTCTCCTCAGTAGAGTGAAAGGATTATCTTCTTCAAACGTTTGTCAAGAATGGATGTCTGAATACATTCTAGTTATTAAAAGAAACAATCAAAGGATCTTTTGGGGTAACCAAATTAGTGATGCTATTTGTCATCAGCTCTTTGAGGTAGATTCGTCATTCAAGTTTTATGACTTCATATCTTGTGTATGCTATAGCTAGTATGAAGTCTTTTTTAGGTCTAAATTCTATCCTTGAAAAGAAAAATATTCCTATATATGAGCACTATCCAAATCTAACTCTAAAATAAAGTGTCAAGCATTATAGGAGAGTTAATAATGTTTTATTCTATACATTTATTTGTGCTCTTGAGAAAGAACTTGAAAAGAAGAGAGTTTCAGATCAGGCATGGGCATAGGTCAATAAGGTTGGATGCATTTTCTTAGAATTTTCAACTTTTACATACATCAGGGTAAGAGGATTTGATGTATAGCCTTACATGCTATATAGATATCCAAGTGATAAACTAATACTAATGGAGATGTGCAGACAAGTGATGAACATGCATAAAAAATAATCAAATTCTCATAAGAGAGGTTTAAATTTTCTAATTAGTATTGGTTGGTACACAATTTCCACTACTCCAAAGGATAAGACTATGGAAACCAAGATGCAGTGGATTACACTTAAAAAATTCAAAAGTAGAGAGAACTTTGATTATAAAATGATGAAGGAGAAGCTCAAGCATAATATCACTCATGTGCATAGAATTGAATATATTTGGGTAGAATGTAGAAGTGATGAAGATATAAGGAGACTTAATTATAGTTGCCTTACTACTGATCAGAATGTTAATTTAGAATTGGTAAATATTCTTGGGGATTTGAAAGATGATGGTAATATATTGGATCCTTCATATGAGGAAAATCAAGTGGATTCAACTCCTCTCCCTTCTATCCAATGGTTAGTTAAAGAATCCACTTCTATTAGAGATAGATCTTAACCTATTCTTATAAGAACTAATGCTTGGTTGGAATCTAAAGGAATTAAGTTGAAACATTATAAGACTAGTTCTGAGGAAGAGTATGATGAAGAAAATATTAAGAAATTAAAGGACCTAAGAACCAAAAATAAAGAGGATCCCTCTAATTCCACACAAAAGATACAATTTGTGTTTGTTAGTAAAGGGAAGAAGAAAGGCAAAGAAGCAAGTGTCAAGGAAAGTGCTCAAGTGGATAAAAAAGAAATCCCATTCAAAATTGAGGCACCACCTCAATCAAAAACATCACAAGTGTCTCATATAGTGCTTCAACAACCTATATAAGTAGAGACTACTCAATTAGAGGTTCTTTTGGTTGAAACTTCTCAAGCCATAGTTTAATAGGTAACATTTTCCATAGTTCCTCCCATGACTACCACTATACAAGTTGATCATTTTCCTTCTCAAGTTGGTCTTTCACCTCTAGAATCACCTCCTAATGCCACATTTTTTCAAGTTCATTCACAAGGTACAATAGCTCAAGTTTTTGATTCATTATCAAATCTACATAGTCCTTAAAAGTCTTTGGGATCCCCAGCTAATTTATATTTCATCCAATAAGATATGGATAGATTTATGTCTATACCTTCATCAAAAATAACAACTCAGGTTCCTATCACTCTAGTGTCCAAAATTTCAATATGAACTAAAGTGGTGGGTACTCCAACCCAAACTCCACTTGTTATTACTATAATACCATTGGTGTCAACCCCATTACCAAATACCTCCATCACAATACCTTCCATTACACTTATTTCACAATCCATTATTCCTCCCCAAGTATCCCAAGCTTTAAAATCCTCTATCCAAGGAGATTCATCTCCTCTTCCTCCTTGGATAAGATCACAAGAAACTAAGAAGAAGAAGTGATAAGTGTCATCAGAAGATTTTGATTTTGGTTAACTTATGTCAATAAATCCCAAAACAATAAAGAAAGCCAAAACTATATCAAGGGTATTTTTTGAATATGGGCATAAGTATGTTGAAGTTTTAGTACCTATTAAAGATAGAAACATTGAATATATTCAATAATTTGAATATGTAGTGGGATGAATAGATCTTGGAAAACAAACTCATGAAGGTGCAAAGGAAGATTTATAAGCAACAATGGCCTCCTTGATCAAGAGATATGTTAAGGACAAGAAGATCAAGGATCAAATCTAAGTAAAAATAGAATATTTGACCTCTAATTTACTAAAATTCATCCAAACTTTTGATTCTATTAATCCTATTGTTCATGAAAATAATGAGAAGGAAATTCACCAGGTAGAGAAAATTAGATCTCAGGGTCAGGCAGTCAATGTCTAGATTGAGAGATTAATAACACAAGGTACTAAAAGGTTGAATTCTACCATTAGATTTTTGAAGAATCTAAGTGAAATGAAAATAGAAATTTATCAAAAACTAAAAAAACTCACTCAAGGTTTGGAATTCACTAAAAAGGATATTGATACATGGAATCAACTACACAAATTCAAACTGGAGCTTTTGGTTGAGTAGAAGGTCATTCAAAATAGGAAAATGTTCATTGAATACATGTAAGTTATGAATAATAAAAGAGAAGTTATTGGTAATATAGTTAAAGACCTTGAAGAAGCTAAAGTTGTATGTGATAATAAGATGTTAGATCTTATAGAGAAAATTGGAGAGCTTCCCTACCAAGTTAGAAATGACTCTCAGAAAATTCTTCTTATGGAGATTATGATTCAAGAGTTTACATATTTGTTTCAAACAAAGATTGAAATAGGGTCTTTCATGCTAGAATCCATTGGCAAATTGATTAAATTTTAGGTCATTGTGGATAAATTACAAAAAATCTTGGACAAAAGCAAGGATTTTCTAGTCAACCTAGAAGAATCTATCACAAGGGTACTTGTCATTTCCAAAAGTACATTCAACCCAAATAATAGTGAGGTTCAAGCTATGTTGAAGAGATATGAGGAATTTTTCAAAAAAAATAAAAATTAATAAATTATTGTGTCTAAGGAAACTTCATTTACTTTTGTAATGTTTTATATGTAGTTTTGTTTAATGTAAATTACACGTAGAAAAGTACATAGTCCTAAGTAAAATTGGACTCTGTCAAAGAATAAGTCAATGTATTTATGATTTTCCTCTTTTTTTTTCATAGCTCCTCTCTATAAATAGGAGGATTCTCTTTGTAGAAGGGATCACCAACTGTTATAAAGGGGAAATTTTGATAAATTAAGGGGAAATTTTGATAAATTAAGAAACAATTTTGAAAATTTGTGTTCATATTATAAATAAAAAATTCATTCAATATAAGAAAATCAAGTGATGTTTCAAAATTTGTGTTGAAATATACATGTGGTGTATTAGGAATATTCATTTGTCTTTACCATTTCATTTTTTTCTTCTTTGAGTGAAATTGTGGTGTGAAATTTCTATAAAATGGAAGGTGTCAGGAAGCTAATTTTGGAGTCTTTGAGCTACTTTTTAGTTTTTGGGTTTATGATCGCATTGAAGGTGAATTACTAAGGAGACTTTGGGATACCAGTAATTATTCTTTGATAATTTTAATATTTTTTGGAAATAAGGTGAAGACTTTGGGTTGTACTTTATTCTATCTTTTAATTTTATTCTACTAATATTATTCTTGTTAATCCCTTGGCTAACAAATCTGAATATCAGTTATAATTGGTTCATCAAGTGATCTTAGATTTTTAAAATATATCACAAAGAATGGAAGGAAGTTTGTGATTGAACATAAATTTTGAAAAAAGAGAACTGGATGATATGACAACACCCACTATGATAAAATTATTGTGAATAAGTGTAAATAATTAAGTGTTGTGTTAGTTAACAATAAAAGGGAGCCTCCCCTTATCTTGAGGAGAGATTTTATCTCATCACACTATGGTTAAAATAACTAGTTTTCTACCATCTTTTTGGTAACAAAATATTCACCCAATAGTCCATGGTGACTTTGTTATGGAAATGAAAAATAAATCAATCTCTACACTCTTTCGATTGAAACAAACTAACACCTTATTATTTACTATTATTTTATTATAGTTAATCTCTTTTCTTTATGAATACTTTCACATTCTAGCAAAACAAAGCTACACTCATGGTAAAAGGGAAAAGGGACTCATTGATCCAACATTTGAGTTATTTCAAGAGCACAACTTCAATATTTTATCAACACATGCAAGGTCACCTCTTCAGTGTACAAGAAGTTTTCCACCTACAAATACAAGATCTCCTATACCAGGAGAAGCTTCTAATGTTCATAGAGTTTTGCCTACTTTACCTTTGCAAAGGTTTTTAATACCTCCATATAATCCACAAAGAATGGTATCTCAAGGTCCATGGGGGACTCCTTTTACTCCTTTGAATTTGGCACCCCCATCTCATGAACTACCTCATGGCTCACAAAAAAAATTCCCAAGTTTTATGGTGATAGCAAGCAACATCTAGATGAACATATTGATAAATTTTATATTACATGTGAAGTTCTTAGAGTGGAACATGAAGATGTTTCTATAATATTATATGTGCATACACTCCAAGGCATTGTTTTTGATTGGTTTTATCATCTTACAATTGGAACTATCACCAATTGGTCTATGCTCAAGGCTTAGTTTGAGGCAAGGTTCAAGCTAGCAAAAGATACTCATGCCTTTTTAGCTCAACTCACACAAATTAAAAAGGAAGCACATGAGTCTATGCATGATTTTGTGGTAAAATTTAACAAGTTGAGGAATAGGATTCTAGTAGTTGATCAACCTACACCTAAGAATCTGAAGTGTTTCTTCATTAATTTTCAACTACCAAAAGTAAGTTTTCTTTTATGAAGAGTAGCCCAGTTGATCTTGATGCTTCTCAAAGTTTGGCCACCAAAGTAGAAGATTATTTAATCCTAGCAGGGAAGGTGAGAAATAATTCTATTAAGCCTAGATGGTAGCCTTCAAAAACTTAATATCTTACTAGTATTATGGATTCCATGGTGAAAAAACTAGCAAATGAGTTACTTGTTCTTAAGAAGCAAATGTCCCAAGGCATGTTTTTTCCTTCATACAAGGATGTTCCAAGGAGAACATATCCAAATGCTTTGAATTATTTCAATAATGTTTCTATAAATTAGAATTAGAATAATCTTCCTCTACCATAATTAAGGCTTACACTGGAGGTACCACTGGATAATGCAATAATTAATTGGTTGGAACCTAAAAATGATGATGTTCCAAAATTGGAATATGTTCTAGAAGAAGATGTTAATCCCTTTATAGGAGATGAAGAGGGAGAAGCTGGTGACTTTGATATTAGGTTTATAAATTTTGAAGAAGAAGATAAATAAGAGGAAGACTCACCTGATGAGTCTTATACCATTTTCACCCATTCTCAAAGTCAGCCAAATCAACAACAAAATGTTGATAAAACAAAATCTAAGGATAAATCACAAAAGGAGGTTACAATTTATAAAATAATAACTCCTTTTCCAATTAAACCAAAGGACATGGTGGTAGATAAACAAGTAAGTATTTATTTTATTTCTACCTCTTCTCCTTCAATGTCTAGACCTGATGCCCAAAATCTAAAACCTAAAAATGAAAATGTCTTGTCTTCTTCGGCTACCACATATCTATATTTTGATATCATTGATCATGCCAAGAAGACAAAAATACAAATGTCAGAGGTTGAATACCTCCAATTAAATCTTAACCAATTTGAGAGATTGGCAAAATTTGGAAAAAGTAAAGGGATCAATTCCAATTAGGTCTCATCCAAGAATGCATCTGTTGATCCTAGTTTGAAACAAAACAACCTAGTGGTAACTCCTGAAACTAACTCTAGAAAAGTAGAACCTTTCTATATTTCCATATTTGTTAATGTCTATAAGATCATTAATTGTGTCATTGATTCAAGTGCTTCTAATAATGTAATGCCTACCAAGGTGGCTACTACCTTGGGCTTAACCTTTATATAGACTTTTGGCCATTGTTTCTCGATGGAAACTAAACAAGGACCTCTCATAGGCCAAGTCAAAGATGCATAATTTATTTTTTCTACCTTTTTAGAGAAAAAGATGAAGATGATGGTTCTTATAGCTGACGTTCCTGCCTCATATGAAATTTTGTTGGGACATAACTTTTGAAAATATGTTAAAGGATAAATTAACATGGATTAGTCTGAGGTAAGAATCCCTGTCAAAGGTGTGATGTGGAATCTTCATCCGAAAAATCAAGAAAAGTATAGTATAAAAAAGATTGAGGACCCAAAAGCCTAGATTCTTTTTGAAACTTCCAGAATGGGTATGTATTTCTTGACTAAAAATGAAGATCCAATATATTCAAATGATATTTTAGAAAAAGATAAAAAAAAATAGAAGAATCTTCCTCTTTAGATGAAGATATTTTGGATTTTTAGACTATTAAGGTTGAGATTTCAAATGATTTTTGGATTTTGGAATTTGATGGTAGTTGTTCTTCAACTATATCAGGAGATGGGATAGTTCTTATATCCCCAAAAGGAAAAAATTTTCCCTTTCTATTTCAAATTGTAGTTTGATAACACTAATAATATGACTAAGTATGAAGCTTTATTATTAGGAATGGATGTTGCACAAAAGAAAGGGATAAAAAATATTCATACTCAAAGTGATGTTGAGCTAATCATTTGGCAAGTTAGGAATCTATATCAAACAAAAAATGAAAGACTAAGGAATTATCGTAATCGAGGTTGGGATTGTATTAAAAGTTTTGATGCATTCAATATATCAATAGTTCTATGAGAATACAATGATAGAGCTGATTCATTGGCTATTTCAACCACTCTCCTAATTTGTCACAAAGATTTCCAAGGAAACAAATACACTATTGAGCTAGTTTTTTGGCTGAACATTCTTGATCATGTCAATCATTGGTAAGTTTTCAATAATGATGAGCAAGTCATCTTATTCTTAGATAAGGTTGAAAATTTTAGTGAGTTTTATTTTGAAGGAAGTGATTCCATTGATCAAGAATCAATTTTTGAAGTTAATGAGGAAACTGGTAAAGAAATATTGCAATTGAAAGGGAATAATATTCCCAAAGGGTTGGTATCTTTGGAAAGACTTTTTGATAAGCATGATTGGTTCATCAAATGTTAATAATTAAAATCTGATTCATTTGTAAAAATTGAGAAAGTTAATATAAGAATAGAGAGCAATCCAAAAATGATAAATATTATGAAATCTTGCTCATTAGAGGAAAGAGAAAAGTTGGTGAGACTTCTACACTAGTACATTGATATATTAGAATATTCATATTCTGATTTGAAATCATTTTAACCTAAGGAGGTGCAACATGATATTCCTCTCAAACTAGGATCTCAGCCTCACAAGTAAAAAAAATGGTAGTATAATCCCAAAATATCAAGTACTATCATCACTAAAATTCAAATTATGTTAAATGCTTGCATTATCTTTCCCATACATCACTCCACATGGATAGGAAAATTTCACTCCACATGGATAGCCAAAAATTTTCCCATGAGGATAAAAAAGGAGAGATCCGCATTTGTGTTGACTTCTAGAATTTAAATCAATTATCACATAAGCATAATTACCCATTGCCATTAATAGACCAAGTATTAAAAACTATGATTGGTTTAGAGATGTTGTTTATGCTAGATGGTTTCTTAAGATATAATCAAGTGGAGGTTTGTGATGAAGATCAACATAGGATACCCTTCACTACTCCATAGAGAACTTTTACATATCAAAGAATGCTTTTTGGATTGATCAATGTTGGTGATACCTTTGAAATGGATATGGACTTGGCTTTTTGAGATATTATTGGTAAGTTTATTGTAGTCTACCTAGATGATTTAACCATTTTCTCAAAAATGTACCAAGATCATTGTGACCATTTGTAAAAAATACTTGAAAGATGTTGTAAACATGGGATATCTCTTAGTCCTAAGAAATCCATTTTTGGGGTTATAGAAGGTAAGCTCCTTGGACATATTGTATCCAAGGAAGGAATCAAAATTAATTCTTAATAGGTCCAGTTAATTCAAAATCTTACTCTGCCATAAAGTAAGAAAGGAGTTTATTTGTGAAGATTTTTTCTTGATTTTGTTGAGAAGACATGCCACGTTATCAATATGATGAAAGAAAAATCAAATTTTCATTAGAATGTAGAAGGAAGAAATGATTTTTATTAAATTAAGGAAGCCATTTCACTTACTCCTATCTTAGTGTGTCCTGATTATACCAAGAACTTCATTATATATAGTTATGATTATGAGCATACCTTATCCACAATCTTGGTACAACCAAATGAAGAGGATATTGAATCCCCTATAGCATTCATGATTTACCATTTAAAGGCTCAAGAGCTCAAGTACTCATCCATGGAAAAACATGTGTATGGTATGGTGAAAGTAGTTAAGCATTTTAGATAGTACATCCTCAATTCTCACACCATTTCACTAGTACTAAATTCTAATGTTAAGTTTATTTTGACTAATTAATATTTTGGAAGAAAAAGAGGTAGTTGGATCACCAAAATCCAAGAATATGATATGGAGATCAAGCCTACAAAACTTGTAAGTGGAAAAGTTTTGTGTCAACTCATGGCAGAGACCAATTTAGAAGAAGTACCCAATAATGAAGGAGATATAAAATAACTTCCCATTGTCTTTCTCGTAAGCACAATGAATGAGTGGTATTCTGACATTGCTCAATTTCTCACATATGGAGAATGTTTAGAACATTTGTCTTGCAAAGAGAAGAGGACAATCAAGCTCAAGACTAACAATTTCATCCTTTGGGACAATGGTTTTTACAAGCAAAACATTGATGGAATTTTTATACGATGTGTAGATAAGGCACAACAAAGTAAGGTATTGGAATATTTCCATGATTTGGCTTGTGGAAGACATTTTTTGGCCCTGGTCATAACTCACAAGATTTTTTGGGCTAGATATTATTAGCCAACACTTTTTTAGGATGCATATGCTTGGGTGCATAAATTCAAGAAGTGCTAACAATTTGTGGGGAAACCCAAGTTAGTAGCCTTGCCTCTCAATCCTATAGTCATTGAAGAACCTTTTTAGCAATGGGATATTAATTTCATTAGTGCAGTGAACACATTTTCAATTTCAGGTCATAGTTATGTGCTTATGGCTATAGATTACCTCACCAACTGGGTAGAAGCAATTCCAAACAAACATACCACTTTAGAGGTTGTTTGTAACTTCTTCAAAGAGAATATCATCACAAGATTTGGTGTGCCAAGCAAAATTGTAATTGATAATGCTACCTATTTCACATCACATGAGATAAATCAATTTTGTTTTGAATATGAGATCATTTTGTCTCAAACTTTTGACTACTTTCCTTAAGGGAATGGTCAAGCCAAGTCAAGTAATAATAATTTGGTAACTATCATCAGGAAGTTGGTAGAATATAATCAGAGGACATGGCACAAAGCATTGTATGATGCATTATGGGTTGATCTTATCACTCCCAAATGAGCAATGGTATGTCTCCTTTCCAACTTTTGTATGGATTTAATGAAGAAATACCCATAACATTAGAATTTCCTACTCCTAGATTGGCTAGGGCAATTGAAAATGAAACATTTGAAATATCTTTAGACAAGCATATTATGTTCCTTACTGAGATAGAGGAGCAATATACAAAAGTAGTGGATTGAATTATCAAACATCAAAGTCATGTCAAGGAACACTTTGACAAGAAATCTAAATCATAAGAATTATGAGTTGGGGATCTAGTCCTCTTGTGGGACAAAAGAAGAGAGCCAAAATGAATGCATGGAAAATTTGATTCTTTATGGAGGGGTCCTTTTCTCATTCATCAACTCAGTGGAGAACATAGTTTCTTCTAGGCATACCTAAATGGAACACCATTACCACTACCCTATAGTGGGCAACATTTGAAGCTTTTCACTTAGTAAAGCTACATATAAGTTTTTACATAATGTGTGTGTGTGTGTGTGTGTGTGTATTTGTATATTCTTTTTTATTTTATTTTTCATATTGTCTATTGCTTGAATCTATGGCCCAATGAAGAAAGGAACTTAGAGTTCTAGGATTCTCTTTCCTTCAAGTGTTTCAAAGAATGCTTAAAGGAAATTCCCTAGTCAGAGCTAACTATTATCCTTGAATTTAACATTCTTAATTCATGGGATAACCCCTATGAAACTTGCTCATCTCATAGCCCATGAGATCTAAGCATGCAAATTGAGGCAAATCTCTACCTCTTTAGATTTGTTTTTCCCAAGAAAGTTGATCTTTTGAGGAAATTTTGCATCCTCTATAGTTCAAAGAATTTTCTTTGAACTATACTTTGTTTATTTTTATGTTGTGTCAGAGATTTTTTCTCACCTTGCATATGTTTTGTGCAAAGTTGAAGATTTTTTATAACTTAGCATATGCAATGTTGAAGAATTTTCCCAACATTGCACATGCAGGAGTGTTATTTTGCTCCAACATTGCATGTGCAGGAGCACTATTTTTCTCTAACATTGCATGTGTAAATTTAGAATTTTTTTTGCTCCTACACCTAGGTCCACCATTACACTAATAATTAATACATATTAATTACCCTTCATATATATATATATATATATATATATATATATATATATATATATATATATATATATATATATATATATATATATATATATATATATAACTTGTGTATTTTTATTTTTACCATTTTTTTCTCTTTTCTTGCCATTTTCAAGCTCACGTACATCCCTACTCACCATTTTAAAATCCACTTGTTCCCTTCATCATTTTCATCGATCGATTTAGCTCATCTATAGATTCTTCCTCATCAAATTCTTGGTGAGTTTTTTATTTTGTCTTTGTGTGATTCTTGTTTTAGTTTTAGTTTTCATTATCTCTTTTTTGTTTATTTGTGGTTGTTGTTTGTTGAATCTATCTTTTCTTGTTTTCATGAGACAAACTAAACCTTAGGGTACAAGTCAAAGATTTTTATCTGATGTGCACCCTAAATATAATCACCTCAACTCTATGCTCCTCAAAGAATATTTTTGAAGTTGCACATCTCCATTCACCTAAAGGTGCACTTTAGATAATTTTCTCTAAAGTGCATGTAGCCTGATGTACTTCAGATAATTTTCTCTGAAGTGCACAAAGTAAACCTGACTTAGGTTCAAGTTAGAGAATTTTCTCTAACATGCACCCAATCAATTAATCCAAGATTTTTTCAAATCAAAGAATTTTATCTGGCTTACACCTAAAATATTCCAAAGGTGTAAATTAAAAAAAAATCTTTGATCTACACGTAATTAACCAACTCCTATGTAATTCTATGAATTTTTTCCAAATTGCACCAAAACTAGTTTCTTCCCATATCTCATGTAGAAGCATAGTTTATATTCAATCCTACACCTTTTCAAAATAAGATGAAAAATGCTAACTCTGGATAATCAAATTTTCATACATGTCGCTATCTAATCAATGTTAGACATTTCTCCAAATAAAAAGACAATGAAGTAAAAATATCAGGGTGTGTTCCCATTATTTGTAGTTGATTCAAATGTGGATCAAATTGGGGATATAGAGATTGGTCATGTGGACATGGTTGAGTTTTTATAGAGATTGGTAAGAGAAACCATTGCACCTCATATGCAACCAATATTTAATAGTGAAATCCATTTTGCTACTACATTTATAGTATCAACACATGATTCTGAATTTGTCTTAACCATGGCAACACACTTTGATAAAGAAAAAAATTAGTCAAGGATTTAGAGGGTAAGGTGATCATTCACCTTGATGAGGAATATTTTGATAAAAATTTTCACCTTTTGAGATTGAAGAATATTTTGATTTAACTATGGAATCAGCTCAAGAATACTATGACAGAGATCTTGAGAAGTGTAAGAAATATATCAACTCCAAATGGCTCAAGACTCCTTAACCAACCATTGCTAGAAGGCCCAAATATTTATATCATAGTTCCTTTCTGGAGGAGATAGGAGATTTTATTACTCTCCTTAGTAGAGTGAAAGGTTTGTCTGCTTCAACCATTTTTCAAGAATTGATGTATCAATACATTCTAGTTATTAAAAGAAACAAGCAAAGGATCTTTTGGGGTAAGAAAATCAGTGATGATATTTTCCATCAACTCTTTGAGGTAGCTTCTGCACTCAAGATTTATATGACTTCATATGTTTTGTATGTTACAACCAGTATGAAGTCTTTTTTGGCTCTAAATTCTATTAGTGAAAGGAAATATGTTCCTATATATGAGCACTATCCAAAGCTAATTCTAAAATAAAATGTCAAGCATTATAGGAGAGTTAATAATGATTTTTTCTATACGTTTATTTTCACTCTTGAGAAATAACTTGAAAATAAGAGAGTTTTAGATCAGGCATGGGCACATGTCAGTAGGGTTGAATGCATTTTCTTAAAATTCCCAACTTTTACATACATCAAGGTAGGAGTATTTGATGAACAGCCTTACATGCTACTTAGATATCTAAGTGATAAACTAATAATAATGGAGATGTGAAAACAAGTGATGAATGTGCATAAAAAGCAATAAAATTCTCATAAGAGAGGTTTTAATTTATAGTTAGTATTAGTAGTTACACAATTTCCACTACTCCAAAGGATAAGACTATAGAAACTGAGATGCAATGGATCACACTTAAAAAATTCAAAAGTAGAGAGAATTTTGATTACAAAATTAAGGGGAAGCTCAAGCATAATATCACTCATGTCCATAGAATTAGAGATATTTGGGTAGAATGTAGAATTGATGAAGATTTAAGGAGACTCAATTATATCCACCTTACTACTGATCAGATTATCAATTTGGATCTGGTAAATATTCTTGTGGATTTGATAGATGATGGTAATATATTGGATCATTCATATGAGGAAAATTAAGTGTCTTCAACTCCTCTCCCTTCCATCTACTAGTCAGTTAAAGAATCCACTTCTATTAGAGATAGATTTCAACCTATTCTTGCAAGAACTAATTCTTGGTTAGAATCTAAAGGAATTAAGTTGAAACATTTTAAGACTAGTTCTAAGGAAGAGTATGATGAACAAACTGCTAACAAATGAGAGGAGTTGAGAACCAAAAATATTGAGGATCCCTCTACTTCCAAACAAAAGACAAAATTTGTGTTTGTCAGTAAAGGGAAAAATAAAGGCAAAGAAGCAAGTGTTAAGGAATTTACTCAAGTGGAGAAAAAATAAATCCCAATCATAAGTGAGGCACTACCTTAATCAACAATGTCATAAGTGTCTCAACCAGTGCTTCAACAACCTATACAATTAAAGACTACTCAGTTAGATGTTCTTTTTGCTAAAACTTCTCAAGCCATAGTTTCATAGGTAACATTTTCCATATTTCCTCTCATGAGTACTATTGTATAAGTTGATCTTGTTCATTCTCAAGTTGTTCTTTCACCTCCATCTTCACCTCCTAGTGCCACCTTTTTTCAAGTTCCTTTGCAAGGTACACTAGACCAAGTTTTTGATTCATTTTCAAATCTACCTAATCTTCAAAGTCATTAGGATCCCTAACTAATTTATATTTCAACCAATAATATATGGAAAAATTTATGTCTATACCTTCTTAAAAGACAACTCAGGTTCTTATCACTCTAGTGTCCAAAATATCAATAAGAACTAAAGTGGTGGTTACTTTAACCCAAACTCCACTTGTTATTACTATAATCCCATTGATGTCAGCCCCATTACTAGATACATCTATCACACTACCTTCCATTACACTTCAAAATCCATTGTTCCTCCCCAAGTATCCCAAGCTTTAGCATCCTCTATCCAAGGAGATCCATCTCCTCTTCCTCCTTGGTTGGCATCACAAACACCTAAGAATAATAAATGAGTAGTGGCACTAGAATATTTTGTTTTTGGTTAGCTTATGTCAATAAATCCCAAAATAAAAAAGAAAGCTAAAACTATGTCAAGGGTAATTTATGAATTTGGGTATAATTATGTTGAAGTTATAATACCTCCCAAAGATAGAAACATTGAAGAAATTCAAGCATCCAAATATGCAATGGGATGAATAGATCTTGGGAAACAAACTCATGAAGGTGTAAAGGAATATTTGTAAGTAGAAATGGCCTCCTTGATCGAGAGATATGATAAGGACAAGAAAATCAAGGATCACCTCAAAGTACAAGTAGAACAACTATCCTCTAATTTACTAAAAATCACCCAACCTTCTGAATCTATTGATCTTATTATTCAAGAAAGCACTGTGAAGTAAATTCAACAAGCAGAGAAAATTGGATCTCAAGGTCAGGTGGTCAATGCCTAGATTGAGAGATTAATAACACAAGGTACTCAAAGGTTGCATTCTTCCATTGGATTTTTTAAAGAATCTTAGTGAAATAAAAATATAAATTTAGAAAATAATTAAAACACTCACTCAAGATTAGGAATTGATTGAAAAAGATATTGATACATGGACTCAACTATGCAAATTCAAACTAGAGATTTTGGTTGAGCAGAAGGTCATTTCAAATAGGAAAATGTCCATTGACTACAGGGAAACAATGAAGAATAAAAGAGAATTTCTTGAGAATCTAGTTAAATACCTTGGAGAAGCTAAATATATATGTAATAATAAGATGTTAGATCTTATGAAAAAAATTGGAGAGCTTCCCTGCCAAGTTAGAAATGACACTTAGGAAATTCTTCCTATGGAGATTATTATTCAAGAGTTTACATCTTTGTTTCAAAAAAATATTGAAATAGGTTCTTTCACACTGGACTCCATTGACAAATTGATTAAATTTTAGGTCATTGTGGATAAATTATAAAAAATATTGGATAAAAGCAATGATTTTCTAGTCAACCTAAAAAAATTTATGGCAAAGGTACTTGTCATTTCTAAAAGTACATCCAGCCTAGATAATAGTGAGGTTCAAGCTATATTGAAGAGATATGAGGAATTTTTAGAAAGGAATAAAAAGGAAGAGATTCCTATGTCTAAGGACATTTAGTTTACTTTTGAAATTTTCCATATGTAGTTCTATTCAATGTAAATTACACAGAAAAAGTACATAGTCCTAAGTCAAATTGGACTCTATAAATGAATAAGTCAATGTATTTATGTTTTTCCTATTATTGTTCATAGTTCCTCTTTATAAATAGGAGGATGCTCTTTGTATAAGGGATCACCAATTTCTATAGAGGGGAAATACTACTAAATTGAGAAATAATTTTGAAACTTGTCCATATTGTAAATCAAAAATTCATTTAATATAATAAAATCAAGTTATCTTTCAAAATTTGTATTGAAATATACTTGTGGTGTATTGGGAATGTTCTTTTGTATTTTCCATTGCATTTTATTCTACTTTGAGTGAATTGTGGTGTGAAATTTCTATAAAACAGAAGGTGCCAAGAAGCTGATTTTAGAGTCTTTAAGCTACTTTTTAGTTTTTGGGTTTGTGATCACATTGAAGGTGAATTACTGAGGAGATTTTGGGCTAACAATTATTATTATTTAATAATATTAATATTTTTTTGGAAATAAGGTGAAGACTTTGGGCTGTACTTTATTCTATCTTTTAAATTTATTCTACTAATATTATTCTTGTTAATCTTTTGGCTAACAAATCTAAATATTGGTTATATTTGGTTCATCAAGTGATCTTAGATTTTCAAAATATATCACAAAGAATGAAAGAAAGTTTCAGATTGAACATCAATTCTAAAAAAGAGAATTGGATGATATGACAACACCCACGATGATAAAATTATTTTAAATAAGTGTAAATAATTAAGTGTTGTATTAGTTAACAAAAAAAAGGGAGCCTCTCCTTGTCTTGAGAAGAGATATTTTCTCATCACACTATGGTTTAAATAACCATTTTATTACCATCTTGTTGGTAACAAAATATTCACCCAACATATTTAATAGATTTCTAGAGTTCAAATCTATAGCAAGGAATTAATCTTGGAAGTATGTCGAGATCCTCCACATCAATAATGGGAGAGAATATGTGAACAATAAGTTTGAATAATTCTATGCTCTTGAAGGAATTGATCTTCAGCATTCAATTACATACACACCTTAGTAGAATGGTTTAGTAGAGAGAAGAAAATAGATTTTTAAAAGAGATGGCAAGTTGTATGATTCATGCAAAATCATTGGTACCTAATTACTGGGAAAAAATGATTAATTATGTTGTATATATATAGAATAGATTTACTCACAAAGATTTAAATGGGATAAGACCTCTTGAATCTTAGTGTAATAGTAAGCTAGAAGTGCATCATTTTAAAGTCTTCGACAGTCCAACATGGACTCACATACCTCTAGACAAGCATCATGCTTTAGAACAATAAATCCAGACTTGCATATTTATGGGATATCCTAATGGTGTTAAAGGGTATTGGTTCATTGATCCAGATTCACATGAGCTTATTATAGTGAGACATGTTTACTTTGAATAAAGTCTTTCAGAGTTATCTTCTAAAAATTTCATTCTTCTTCCTGAGAAGAATCAAATAGCAGTGATGATGATACTCTTGCTTCATCTACTCACAGAGATCATGAGGTAATACCTCCCCAACTAGGTTTAGTAGGTCAGATTCTATTTCTTCTACCCCATCTAGTTCCTAGTCCATTGATGCCTTTGTGGGCTAGATAAAATTTGTAGGATGTAAACCCTCTTATTGGGGATCCATTAGATAAAAGGAGAACATGATCATATCATGATCTTCTACATTAATACATTATCACAACTTCCAATCCATAGTATTTTTAGGAAGCCATAAGGATATCTGAGTGGGATTTAGGGATGGAAAAAGAGTATGACTCATTGATTAATAACAACACTTGGGATCTTTTTCTTTTTTCTAAGGGAAGAAAATTAGTACAATGTAGGTGGATATATCGGACTAAGTTTTTAGTGAATAGAAATATTGATAAGTATAAAGCACATTTAGTGGCCAAAGGTTTTTCCTAGGTGGAAGGAATTGACTATATAGAAACCTTTGTGCATGTTACTAAGATGAATTCCATTTTATTGATACTAGTTATTGGTATAGCTCATGGTTGGGCTATACATCAGATGGATGTGAAGATTTGTTTATTCATAAGGATATTCATGAGGAGATATATATGGAGTAGCCATATGGTTTAATTTATGATTTTTCATTGGTGTGCCATTTTTAAAAGTCTCTCTATGTTCTAAAATAAGCCCCCATGTCTTGGTATTCCAAGATGGACACATTTATTCTTTTAGTTGGGTTCTCAAGATGTCACTCAGATTTGAATGTCTACATTCTACAATAAGAGGATTCACTATTATACTTGGTGATCTATGTTGATGATCTCATTGTTATAGGGAGCACAACATCCATCATCAACAGTGTTAAGACTACATTTCATGATAGGTTTTTTATGATAGACATGGGCCTATTGCACTTTTTCCTTAGGATTTAGATAGTACAATCTTCTTCTAGGATTATACTTTTATATCCCAAGTATGATATAGACTTGTTATCTTGGTTTCACATGGCTAATTATAGACCTGATACTGACTCCATTATTATCTAGATTTAGACTTAAGGTTCATTATTCCACTCCCTTAGTTGATGCCATGTTGTATTTCTAGCTTGTAGGTAGCCTCATCTATCTGACTCATATACGGCCCAACATTTGATATGTAGATGGCATGGTTTCATGCTTTATTAAAATACCACATGAGCTTCATTAGAGAGCCACCAAGCACATTTTAAGATATACTCAAGGAACTATCAGATATGAGATTCACTATACAGTAGGTATAGGTTTAGACTTGGTGGGATACATAGATTCTGATTAGGTTGGTGATTATGATGATCATAAGTCCACTTTTGGTTACAAATTTCACTTTAGATCTAGTCTCATTTATTAGAAGATCAATAAACATCATGCTATTGATCTTTCATCTATAGAGGCTAAGTATCATGGCATTTTTAATGCCACTACTAAGGCTATTTGGATTTAGAATATTCTCACTAAGATTAGTGTTCCATTTTAGAATCTATCATTCATCTACTATGACAACCAGAGCACCACCTAGATCTCAAATAATTTGGTTCATCATCAGAGAACCAAACACATAGAGATCCATATGTACTTTATCAATGAGATGATCTAGGTAGAGATCATTGATCTTAAATATTGTCCTATGAAGGATTAGATTGTAGATATTTTCACCAAACCTTTAACTAAGAACAAATATCTTCACTTGAGATCTCTTTTGGGGGTGTAGGACATCAGTTCTTTAGGGGGGGTCTCATAGAACTTCATTTTGAGGAGTTTTTTCCTTTGGGTTTTATCATTTCCTCATCTATTTGTATAGAGTACCTAATATGCCTACACATTTTTGAGACTCTTATCTACATAACCCTACCTAAGCTTCACTTATAGGGTAGGGTGTTGGTGCATTTATTTGCTTTATTTCATTTACTTATATTTATTATTTAGATGGATGCACTAATTACTTATTGTAATTATTTTATTACATTTATTAATAATTTGCACTAGATAGGATAAGTTTACTTAGCTAGTAGTCAACTTGGACACCTATATTGTTATCATGGAGTTGCACTTCACTATTTAGGGTAAGATAGGATAAGATTGCTTAAATAGTAGTCAACTTGTGTTGATCATTTACACAAGTTTTACACTTATCTTGTTATTGTTGAATTGCACTCCACTATTCATGTAGTCAAATATCAATTGAACTACATGTGTTATGTGATTTCTTTGATCTTTATCTTGCACACCTTGCTCTATATAAGCAATGGTTATTTTTTTATTCTACATCAGATCAATATTGAATTATCAAATTAATTCATCATATTTGAGTTATTTATTCATTTCAGTTATTATCTCAGATATATAGTTATTGTTTATTACTATTACTATTTTATCTCTTGTTCATGATTTTTATTAGATTCATTAGATCTTGTATGCTAATTCTAACATATCTAATGTATCAACAATCAAAAGTGTAAGTAGGATTTATCTTATCTGAGCTAGGATTGATTTATAGATTAGTTACATTTCACTTTGCATATAATTTTCTCTCTTTTCCTAGCAAGTTATTAAATTATTTTTGAGCTTAAATGATTCATCAAGGGGAGTTATCCATTTAACTTGAGATTCAACCCAATTTTAGGTCACCCACAACCTAGGATTGTTTCTATGTTATTCCAAATTTGGAAGGCTTGAACTACCTTCCAAAGGGTGTAGATTTGGTTGATAATAATTTTTGCATGCCTGGTGGGACTAAGGTCCACAGTAGTGGAAGGATTTTTGGTGTTGTTCTTATACATATCAACATTTAGAGTCATTAAAAAAATTAATGGCAACTCTGTGTTCAACCAGCTAGTTCTAGTAACCCAGTCACTTATTCAAAGGAAGTTATATCTTCAATTCATTGTCTTGATATAGTTGATATTATTGAGTTTGAAGTAGAATTTAGTTTCATGCAAGTTGATGAGGAATCTCAAGCCTATGGTATTCCCTATCATCATTATGATGAGCCTTATCATACTTTCTATGATCCATATCAACCTCATTATGATCCATATCAACCTTTACATGAGTCATTTCAGTCCTATGATTACCTTACACTCCCTCTATATGACTATGATATTATATATGATCAATGTTCTCAAGACCATGTTATCCCTAGACAACATAGCCACTTTTTAAACAAATCCATTTCAAGTTTCAAGCAAAATCTCTTATGCTATGAAAGGTATATGGTAGTGTTTAACACACAAAGGGAATATGGTCAAGGTGTCCCTAGTCATCTTATTCATAATTTGAGAGACTCATTTAAACTAATGAAATAAGAATGGGCACCTATTGAGAGAGAATATTCAAAAATATTCTCAATTGAAATGATGGATGTAAGTAGTCTCATTCAAATAATAGAGGATAAACTAAAATTTAGTGAAGGACAATAGGTTCAATTCTATTAGCCCCATATGTCATCGTATATGCCACTTAAACCCTCATATGTGCCACCTATTCTTTCCCAAGAGACTATTTCAAGTAAACTTCTAAGGGCTCCAAGTCTTTCACATACATCTCAAACTTTCCCTTCTTGGAAATAAATCCAAGAGAGCATTTAAAGGAAGGAGAAGATTGTTGTTGAGTAGCCTATTATTGAGATCTAAGATTCTACTTCTCTTCCTCAATAAACCCCCAATAAGTATTTCAAGACTCCAAGATGGAATCAAGTAGTGAAATCATGGAGTAAGTAAAGTGACACAAGCATAGATTGGGGAGTTGAAGCCAAGGAAGACTCTAAACCTATGTAAGTCTCTCCCATCCCTCCTCAAGAGCTCTGTTGTATCCTATATAATCCTTCCTGTGATCCTTATTATCAGGAATCACTAACCACCTTCAATAAAATCTATTCCAAGAGAGAATAGATAATAAAATTGAAGAGTTGAAGTTAAAAATGAAGAAACTTGAACCAAGCCAAGATTTAGAGTGTGAGACCAAAGAAAACTTTGTGCCTATTTAAGATCCATTTCCCTCTCCTCAAGAACCCAAATGTTTTCCATCTTGGATTTCTATCCAAGAAGGCATTCAAGACAAAAGGGAAGTCATAGTTGATATGTTTGAAAATCAATTTACAACTATTGAAGAGCTTCAATAAGGATATGAGAAAGATGAAATGGTTTTTGAGAAGGATGAAGCACTTATATCCCAATTGAACCTTCTCTTTCTTTAGTAATTCTTATAATAATATTACATTCCTAAGATCCCAAGTTGTAAGAATGCCCCTTAGATCCTAAAACCTATTCAAGAGCCACCTACCATACCTCATATTCCATCTCAAACTCATGAACATGTTTATCACCATCCCACCACCTCCCCTATTGAAGAGGAACCTATCTTATGGGAGATAAATGATGAAGAGGTTGTATCTACAAGTGTGGATCAAAGAGAATGTGAAGAAGACAATTCAAGTGTATATGATGAGGAATTCACCATTGTTACTACCTTGGGTGAAGATAAACATAAATTAGTATTCTTGAGAGGAACATCTTGATGAGATTGAAGGTGCCTGTGAGGAGAGTGCTAAGATTGCTTCCTTGGCTAATGAAGAAGTTGGTGAAGATATGAAATAAAAGGTTCTTGAGAGGAACATCATGTTGACTGATCTTGTTGAGTATAATGAGCATGTTTAATGAGATTTAAAGGACATATGGAATACCTATTTACACATGTTCAAATAATATCAAGGGTTTGAGAAGTTGTCTAGGAGAACAAGATCAAATTGGTGATGAGGAATGTAATATTCCTAGTGAACTAATATGTCTTGAATATCAAAACCTAGAGTTTCAAGTCCATGATAGAGAAATTTATGATGAATACATTATTAAAGACAAACAAGAGATTGGATTGGAAAAAATAATAGAGGCTAAGGTTAGTATTGCCTTCATGTACCAAGAGGATCTATGGCACAAGTATGGGAAATTTTCAATGAATTTGAGACTCTTCAATGGTCTATATCTCATGTTAGATAGATTTAGGATGTTTTTGAGGTTGAATTCCTTTTTGAAGGATAATGTGATAATATTCAAGGTACCAATTTTGAGGCTGCCCCTATGAACCAAGAAGTAGTCATGCTTGAGTTGATTTCAAACATCAAGAGTTCAACATGAGAAAGATATTGAGACATATGATGAGTTTATCTTTATAGATGAGTGGTTTGTTGTTGTTTCCTCACTTGAGATCATGACAATAATATTGGTAAGAAATAAAAGGATGAATACAATAAGAGTAATGTTCAAGAGACAACTTGCCTCATATTATTCTTCATCTCATGAAGCAAAAGATCTGAGAAACTTCCCCTTTGATCCAGGAGGAATAATTTTTTTAAGGTCAGTTGTACATACTAGTTGCTTTTGTATTTTTTGTGTTCCCTAAATGCTTAGCTAGCACATTTGTGTGTGTCTTGTTTCTTTGTTTTGTGTGGTTTAGAGATAAAATTAGTTTGTTTTTTCAAGTGTCAAAGTCTAAGTAGGTCTTTATTAGAGTGCAAGTGACTTTGTTTCCAAATGGAAGGACAAGAATACTAGTCTAATTAAGATAGAAAGGATGCTACCCCTATGAATCGCTAATTTTTTGACCAATTTTGACCCCCAAGTTCAAAAGGTCAACCCCTATAGGTTAAAAATTAATTGTCATGTTTTATTAGCCCTGTTCATAACTTTTTCATGCCTTATGAGGTCATCAAATAACCTTTACAAAACCTTATTAGCATAATTTAAGGTTTATTTGGAGAAATTAAGGTAATGTCTTGTATTAGTGTTTTAATGGTATAGTCATGTCATGGTGTGATGCAAGTTGTCCAAATGATTTTATAGGCTCCTTAGTTTCTTATCAAAGTAATTCCATGCCCTCATTACCTTTTATGAACATTTCATGATTCTATGGAAATTTTAAGGTTCTTTTGTGAAATTTAAGGTAAAGTTTATCTAAAGAAAAGGTTATTTTAACTAAACTTCATGTATGTCAAAGTGAAATTTCTATACTATAACTCTTTTCAAGGTTATTTGAGTAGTTAGATAACTTCCCTATATGTCAGGATGTCATAAAATGGTCATATTCTTGAATTTCATTGCTTAATAAGGAGTTTTATGTGCATGTACAGACTTGAAAGATTATTTTAAGTGAGTACATGGAAATAGTGTCTCTTCAGCTCCCTCAACCAAAATCCATGATTGGATTGTAGTTTTAGGTCCTAAAAATGTAGGAGCTACTCCAGAACCTCCATCACTCTTCAAAAGCTAGTAAGGGTAAACTTCAAGTGCTCATTCTATATAGGAGAGAGAGATTCAAGGTATAAACTATTTTACATAGAAGGGTGTATTAATTATATTTATATTCATGTAAATAGTCATCATATTTGTGGCCTAATATTTATTAACAATCACTAAGACTCCATGGTGGTCTAAAACAACTATTCAGTCCCACATGTTCAATTTGTCTCTTTGGTATGGTAGTTTCAAGTAGGGTGAATACATAAGAGTAGTTAAATAATATTAATAAGGTTTATTTAGATATTTAATGTGTTTATAGAAGCCACACTTGGCACATGTGTGCTCAAAAGGGTAAGAAAACTAATCTTTTGCATAGTTTATAAGTGACTGTCAATATTTATTCATTATTTCAAGATTTTCCATAGGGTTTAACGCATCAAAATGTTGTTGAATGCATTTCACCATTTTTCCAATTCATTCATTTTTTCCAATCATTTAACTATTCTATACATATTCTTTTAAGTAACATTCATGTCTCTATGATTGAAAGACTGTATTATGGGTCTACCTACATAAAATAACTTTCAAAAGGTTTATATTGCTTTATTAAAAGTGTATAAATTTTATGATCTCATAATAAAGGTAAATAATAAATAAAGAGACATGTGTGGATTCAATAGATCAAACATGTACCTTATAGAGGCCTAGAACCTAAGTAATGTAGACCTATAGGTCTATAGTCCTGTAGGTCTAGATCTAGGTATATTCTTATGATTCATTCTCAAGACATCTAAAATATACCTACAAGTTAGCCTAAGCTTGAGTAAGAAGAATATTGGTTGTGTGAAGTTGAATGAATGTCAAGAAGTTTTCAAGGTTGAAGGGTGACTACATGTATACAACTGATAATATCACTAGAGACTTGAATAATATAATAAAATGTTGTCAATACCAACCTTACTTTAGAACCTATAATCACACAATCCAAAATGGAGACTATTCAAGCTTACCTAGTTTTGGTGAGAGATGTTTTTGGTTTGAAGATCAAAAGCTTGCATAGTTTGAAAGCCAAAAGAAGGGTAAGGTGACAAAAATTATGGAGCATTGATAGAGGTATAAATATGATTAAAATACACTTTGAATAAGCTTTGAATCATAGAGGAGTCATGTAGAAACTAGAGTATCATAAGGAAGTACTAAAGCTGAAGGAGAAGAGTCAAGAAGGTCAAACCACTTAAGTGATAAATTCACTCAAGACTCAAAATGAGCACATAAAGGGGTGTGATTACAAAGATGAGTGAAAACTAAATGTGTGTTGATTTTAATAAGGTATATATTTGTGAAGAAAACATGAGAATATTAACATGTTATTATCATTTAATAACTCACCTCTCACCTACAATAAAAAACACAAACTACACCTATAGGGCAGTCATTAAAAGGCAGGTAACTAAGTAGAAGATGGTTTAGATAGAAGAATTAGATTTATATACAAGTAATAATACCCTATGTATTATGTTTATAGTACTCCATGAGACCTATAGGTTCTAAAAAAATAAATAGGTCCACACTTATTGTTTAGGCAGACCTATTAGACTCATATAGGCAGGGCCTTAGAGAGGAATGGAGAGAGTGTTTTAAACGATGCATGGAGGAGAGGTCAAATATTAAAATATATCTTATGCCTTGAATACCAAAATTGTTTAGTGTCTCTATTGAAATTTTATGGTGCTCTGAATTAAGGAGAAGCCTTGATAGGCTAATTAAGCTTAGTATGCTTAAATGGGCATGTACAGGCCTGTACATGAAATTTGAGGATGAAATAAATTTATTGTAACATTTTAAGGATTATAATATCTATGGAAGTGAATGATAATGCTCCAAGATATACATGAGGTTTGAACTTAGTAAGTTGAGGAGAATTTCTAAGAACTAGGCCATTAGGGCTACACATACTTAATTGTTTTCAAACCCTCATAGTATGGACTCAAGTTAAATAAATCTCATTGGGAGACTAATATCTATTTAATATAATTTTAAATCATTAATTAACCATTTAAAACCTTTTTGGAGGTTCTTATGGTCAAAAAATGTACTTTAAGGTGTTTTAACCAAGAAGCACTCTCTCATTTTGTGTACACAATCTTCTATGCCCGAGAGATCACCTTGAGAAGATAAAAAATAATTGGAGGAGTTTCATGGGGAAATATGTAAATTAGAGAGGTGAATGATTTATCCTACCCAAACCAATGGTATTAATTATCTCATTCACCCTCACAACTCTATAAACACTCTTTAAGACTGAAGGCTATCTCAAAACCTTATTTTTCACTATGAAGATGAAATATCCCCGAATGGGATATTTATTAAAAACACACAAATATATAAAATATAGACTCTATGACATTAATATATGATACCACTAAAACATCCCAAAGTGGTATATTTGCTAAAAACACACAAAATTACTAGATTCTACACTTAACACTAATGTTAAAAGGCTCTAATTTGAAATCCTTTTTCCAAATACCACACTTAAATTGACATGTACATACTCTTATTAAAATTTAAAACAATATATAATGCAACTTTCACATGAAATAGTTACATTAAATATAACAATACCAAACATAACCTATATTATGACAATGCAAATTTATAATTATAATACTTATGATCAACAAATAGACATGAAAACTACTAACACATTACATAATAGAAATAAAAGACATAATATATTAAAAAATACATATAATTTAAATAAAACAAATGATTACAATAATCTGATACAAATGACTCCAATGAAGCTCCAATGTGGTTCCTGAATACAACCACCATGACTAGCTAGGGAGGAATCTTTCACAACTAAAACTAGTTATCCTGTGAGAGTTTTCATCCTCCTAGTTCACACTCTAAAGGATTTTGTCCTTAATAGAGGAATAAGTTGAACACAAGTTCAAGCTTACTAAATATGTGGGATTATGATTTTCAAAGATGAATCACCAAGGGATGAGAACCTTTTATTTATATATTCTACAAATGAGATAAGAAAGAGATAATTATGAGGTGAGAGGGAATAAGGAACCATATTTACATGTGGGAATAGTAACCACATGTGAAGAGTTTTCTTGATGTGGAAGATAGTAAAAAAATAAGGAGATAATATTAGTCACCCATGTGACTCAAACTTTGGCACCCCACCTTCACACATATGATAAATAGTGCGATGTTTGTCCTCATATACAAATGGTCAAAGTGGATCACATGATTAGCCACCCTACTTTTTCTTTGTCTCCCACCTTCCATGTGGCACCAAAAAGGACACCTTACTCACACATGTGAGATTAATCTGCAATAGTGGTCTTGTCTTCTTTCCCATGTGCACTTAAGATTCCCAAATAAGGTTTAATAATCTTTTGACTCCTCCAAAAATACTTTAAATTCCAAATAAATGGGCTTCTATATAAATTCAACCCATACCTTCCCATGTGCCTCACATCTCAAGTGATATACCTTGTAGGACATGCCATAGCATCCACAAGTCATGTATTGTATTGCATCACCACCTACATCACCTACCACATCACCATGAATAGTGATAGTGAATATTACATATAAATAGTATTTTTGAATGGTGACAAACATATAATTAATCCCTTACAACACCTAAAATATCCCATGAGAATAAAATAGTCTACTAGTGTTCTATAAATGTCACATTTGGGAAAAGGGGACATTACAGAAGAACTCAAGAAGACTCAATTTAATGCTTTGAACTTGAAGGATAATTTTCATGTGGTTTATATCTATTATCCATGGAATGGGGCCTTTTTAGGCTAAATACTTGTGGCATTGGTTCATGATTTGAATACCTTACCTTTATGAACAATTGTTAAGATGGTAGGCATGTTTGAACCTGCTTACACCTTGTCAATTAATCAATGAGAGAGGAAATGATCTAAATTACTATATTTTAATTAATTTATCTATGAAATTTCCAATATAAAATTAATAGGTCTCATGGAACCTAAATGAGTCACTATCCCACATGTGTGAAGTAAAGGATGTATGAATTAGGCCTAGGAGTGACTATTACAAGACTAGAAATAGGAGGCTTCTCTTGAAATTGGTTTGAGTAAGGCCTATTAGGATCTAATGGAGATACCTAGAAATGATGAGGATAGAATATGATGTTTCTATAGCCTCATGAGTAATTGTTACAATGATTAAAACATCTCTTGAAGAGTCAAGACACCTAGTGTTGGTCAAGTATGCTATCAAGAGCCCCAAAAAACCAATATAGCTAGATGAAAGTCCTTGAAAGTAGTTTGTAGGTTTTATTTAAGAGGATTGGATATAAGTAGGTGTGAAATATACTATCAAACTATGTTACTAGTCTTTATGCAAATAATAGACCTAGAATCAGAGAATTGGTTGGTTTTTATGGCTTATTGATCCAAATAGGCTCTTGTACTTCGTTTGCAAGTTCCCATCAGCTTGAAGACACTTGAGTCTTATCTCTCATCTCTAACATATTTAGAGAAATGTGGAAGTGGTCTATAGTGGCATTGAATAACTTCAATAAGCTTGCCATATGTTAAGTTAAAAAAGTTATAACTCTAAGAAATAAAGTAGTGGTAGTTTCAAATGAGATGAGTGGGGTGTCTCCCTTTTATGCCAACTTCTCATAGGATATCATCTCAAATATTACATGTTGAGAAACATCTTGAGACTATTCATTACTCATCTTTATATATTTTAACTTTATCTATCAAGAGTGACACTTGTCAATAAACTCGTATACAACCCTTCCTTGTTTCTTCTCTCACATTTATCTATATATTCATCCTTGATATGCTATGTTTTTATCCTCCACTTGGGTATGATGGATCCATACCCATTTTCAAGAATTTTATCAATGATAAACTTTTGATGTTACCTCTTATTTTTAATCGTTCAATGTGTGTTCTTTATTAGTTGATATTATAAAGTGATTAGATTTGCTTCCTTGATAAGTTGTCCTTGTCAAGCATTCATGTTCAATTTCAAATCTTTTTTACAAATCTCATGAGGTGTCTAAGTGAGGTGTGAAGGTTGAGTTAGTTATCTTTTCATTAGTGTAATTTCATGACCTCTTGACTAGTCCTCTTATCCCAAGCATTCTTCACAACCTTCATGTGAAATGCTGATGTAAAGAGGTAGATTTGGAGTAGCATTGTTTTTAGGTTAATCTCATGTTTGAAGTGAATTTTTAGCTAGTTGGTAGTGGTCAAGTATATTTGGTACATCACCTACATTATATTATATTTATCTCTCCTTTCCTATGAATTTATTAAAGTATATTTGATCCTAAGTGATTCATCAAGGGGAGCTAGCCCTTTAACCTAAGGATTTAATCCAAATTTAGGCCACCCAAATATTAGGATTGTTTCCATGTTATTCCAAATTTGGAAAGATTTAAATACCTTCCAAAGGGTATAAATTTAGTTGATAATAGGTCCAAGATTAATAAATTTACTCAAATATATTATTCTATTAATATCGACTAACATATAACATAAAAAATTCATATCATTACAAACTATGTGCAGTAATATAGGGCACCATAATAAAACCAATTGATAAATCGTCTACTTCTATAACTCTTCACAATGATTCAAACTCACACAAACAATATATAAATAAATAAATAATCACAAAATACCCTTTACTTTCATTTTTAATTTTTTTTACAACTATAATACTATATAATAATAAATAAATACACACAAAGTTATGAATTAATCAAATAATCCATCTCAAATATATTCACTAAATGAAAACTAGAAAGAATAAAATGCATAAGAACATTTGAACATGAATCCGAATATAGAATCCAAATAGTCATTCCATCATTATTTATAACTCATTAAGCTTACCAATACATGCTCATGTAAATAAAAAACTCACAGAGAAGTATAAATCACACTCAACTAGACCAATGATCCCTCCATAGGTGGCCCTAACCACATCCAACCATTAGTTTGATTTAGGAATTTGGATCATATAGTAGTAGTTAATATTATGTAGTTTATAAATCCCATAATAACCCAACATAAAACACTAAACTTAAAATACACACTAATTTTTAATGTTAGAATGCCAAGCAACATTTTATCCATGAACACTTATTTTTCACTTCATAAATAAAGGTTTAGATAAAACTAAATATTCAATCATTTTAGACACAACCCAATGCCACAAACAAGAAATATTTTCAAAATATGCACAATCAACACAAATCAAAAAATCATTTCTCATTCACATTTCCCACTTTATCCATAATTAAAAATAAATAACATTGAAGACACCACTTGGTGAAAAATAGTCTATTTTACCTCACTTTTCCACAACATAGAGTCCTTGCTTCCCCTATGCATAATTTTCTTTACCTTTTTTCACATATATTCTTGTCCCCTCTTTTGTGAAAAATTGAGTTATTCAAACCACATTAATTTTTGCAACTTCCCACTAGAATAGTGTGGATAATGGTACACCATAATGGAGGTATCAATTCCTTGTTCCCCTATGTCCCCATTTATTGTGGAAAAAATTGGTATAGTTTTAATAACCTTATCCACCATAATTTCCCATTATATATATCAAATGTCCTAAGACCAAGTAATTTTGGACAACATTATACAAGCTTCATTATGGTAGTTAGGATTTCTTCCCAACACCAATCTCATAATAACTTCTAAGCAATAAAACCAACTAGCACTATCAAGAACATAAAAAACATTGATACACTCAAAACCTAAGTGCAAAAAATAATTACATGTGTCATGATGGTTAAATTATAATTTCATCAGTTAACATTCTCATGATAATCAAATATAAAATAATAACCAAATGATTTTATTTAATGGTATAAGGTCTAAGTGACCATGTCAAGAACACAAAGTAACACAACCAAATAATGACCCCAAGATATATTAAAAATTAAATAAAAAAATCTTCAATCTTAGAAGAAAATATCCATAGGAAAGTAATCAAGGTAAAAAAAATCCTTCACATTAACAAGCACAAAGACAAAGTGACAATGACACCACTTGTCAAAGACAACAGGTTATAGACATGACTTTGTATCATTTCAGTGACACCAAGACAAATACTATTTTATTATCATTGATGCAATATTATGAAACTAATTAATATAATTATAACATAATTTTAACCCATATTTTAATTTAACAATATGATATTATATAGAGTAGTCTAAAATGACTCAATAAAATAGTAAAATCAGAATATGGATCAAAAGTGATCAAAGCATACTCCCTTTGTAAATCAACCCGAGACTAATAAAATAGTGCAGTCAATAGACAAAAAAACTATGATAATTTTTGAAACTCATGCATTAATATTAATTTTTGTAATATAACCAAATACAATATACACAATTATGCTAATAGACTTCATCAATTAAGCCTAGCTCATGACAGACCTTGTAGTCATAAAAAATACATTAGTATTATATGTCAAACCAATAAATAATAAACATAAATACATAATAAATTGAAATATGACATAATATAACTATAATATAATTATCTAATTAAGTCCATGATATGATTTAGAGTTAAAAAAACATATGAAAATGTTATGCATATGTCTATGCCAAAAATAATCCATAATTTCTAAATTGTTTGAGACTAGGTTATGATAAGAGAGTGATTAATTCTCACCCAAAAATGTACATAGGATATCATGTGGTTAATCTCTAAATCTAATAAATTTAAGTGGTTTAATCTTATTTAAATTACATTGATTCAATTTGTGTGGTTATTTTTAAACTAATTATTCCCCTTTATTAAGTACCTTAATTTGCTCTTCCTTGATTTTAATTATTTTTATTGATTCATCCCTATTATGAGAGAAATTAATTGGACTCATTTTTTAATGTGAAATATGATTTCATTATTTTATTAGTAACTTACTTCATGTGTGAATATGGCCTTGGTTAAGTTTTATTATTATCATTATGTGTTCCACACTTTATATCAAATGTATATTTGAACATGTCCATGTACAATTTATCAAAAGAAGTATAAATTTTATGCATGGATCATTTTTTTGGTGGAGATAAAAGACCCATTTATAATCATTATATTTATATTGAAATCTAATTAATATATCAAACAATGAAATATAATGTAAAATAAAACCTAAACTTCAAGCTTAAGTAAATAAAAGAAAGTAAATAAATAAGCAATACTCACAACCGTTGAGTATTCATCACCTTCTCTATTTTGATCAAATAGATATTTTATCTTGAATTCTAGATGTGGGTTCTCAACTCCTTTACAAAGAGAATAGAATCGATTATAATTTTTGGGTAAAAAAATTATTTTGATGGTTTTGATTTGTTTTGATTCCCTTTGATTTGTAAGGGAAATTTGATAACACTTCATTATCTTGAATGTGGATGATTTAAAGTGATGGATTGCATGAAAATTTATAGGATTACGTAAGATGAGATGAATTGTTAATTATTATTTAAAATTTTCAAATTATATAATTATTTGATGGCCAAATTTGTGTCCTCATTCATGAGGATGATGACTAATTCCATGTGTTGAGAAAAAATGGGAGGTGGTTGAGTGACTCACCAAGAATGGGTCAAGGTAGTTTAAAAGTCATAAGATGACTCATAAGTTAGTTGAAATGTTCTAAGATGACTCATTAGATGATTGAAGAAGTTGATAGTTTGGCTAGATGACTTAACACATGATTGAGAAAAATGTGGAAGATGTTTGGGTGAGGTGTAAAATATATATTTTTAAATAGTATTTGAGGAAAAAGATGTACATGATTTTAATTAATTTATTAATAATTAATCAATTATTCAAAATTTGGAGGGAAATGATTTTAATTCTAATTCAAATTAGCAATGGTGGATTAGTGTACCGAAGTTAATTTTTTCATTAAATGATGAAATTTATGTTTTTACATTTTCTCCTCTTTAAAATGGTGTTGCAAAGAAAAGTTGTTTTAAAGAATAGTAGACAAAGTAAAGAATTTATGATTTTGAAGAAGAAAGTTTCCCTAGTTAGTTATAAATGAATGTGATGATGCCCCATTGAGTGTTCACATGTGAAAGTGGATGAATACTTGAAATGATTGAAGGGAATGTGATGAAGTGTTTATAATTAATACTATCATTAAATTGAAATACTAGAATTTATAAAGCACTTCTAGGACTTAAAACATGTGTAAAATTATTTTCCCCTATCAGATAATTGTTAAAGAATGACTTGGAAAAAAAATATTTACTATTCAATGAATGCATTATTGGATGGTGTTCAACACTCAAAATTCATCAAGAGGATGTGGGAATGATATATCTTGATGATGGTAAGTTGTGGGCCATAAAATAAAAAATATAGATTATTTGATGTTGATTAAAGTTTACATGTTTGATATTTATATGTAGTAATACTGATATATAGCACTTCAATCAATTTTTGGTGTGAAATTTAGATAAATTTGGTTCTAAAATCTGAAAATAGTGATATAGGAGGGGAAAATATTTTAATGATGGGTTTGAATATATATTGGATAGGGGTTGTTTGAAATTAATTTGTGTAAATTCATTTTAGTATATTTTATTATTAAATTTTAATTGTGAGATTTTACTCTAGGTTTGGTGAGGAAAATGCATTGGATTCTAGTTGATAAGCATCACAACAATCATATGCGAGTTTACTAGAGGCCATAAGGGAATGACGATGTGATAAGTAATAATTTCAAGTTTTGTGTTTTGGTTTTATTATAATTTAATGCTAAGTAAAGAGAAATAAAATGATTTTGATGTTTACCAAATGGTGAATTCAACATTGATGGTGGTGAATCTATTATATTAAATGAAAAACTCATCAAAAAATACATCAGGGGTTAGGTTTAGTTAATTCATCCAATTTTGTAGTGAATTCATCAAAACAATTTAGTAAAATCATCTAAAAGTGTAGATAAATTATATAGAAGTGTAACAAATTTAAAAAACACAATGGTGAAATGTTTGAAAATTTTAGTAAAATCATCCAGAAGATTTGAAGATTCATTTAAAACTCTAGAAAATTCATAAAACACATTGGTAACATAGTTAAAGAGAATGGAAAAATCTTTGTAAGTTTAAAATTTTAAAATGATGTGTTATGAGATGATGAGAGATGTACATATGTTGGATTGTAATATGTGTACATAGATAAATAAGACAAACATAGTGATCATTCGATTGTGTGTAGGAGATACTGACAATTTTATGCACATGAGAGAGGTAATTGAAATATCTAGAGCTGATGGTGAGGTTATAGGAGGTGATGGGCTTGGCTTATATAGTTGATATGCCTAATATATGGATAGATAGATATTATTTGATTGCATTGATGGAGTGCTAGCATAGTGAGACCAATACCTTTCACCTTCTGAAAAGTATTATGACTATTAATTTTGAGGATATATGGAAGATCCTAAGGATTTTGATATGAGGGACACATGTTTACTAGACCAAGGGTGCACAAGTAGTGACACTATGTAGGGTTTTTAAGGAGGACTTGATTTCGATGGTGAGGGGTTAAATAAATATAGATGTCTACATGGGTCTAGATACATATGCATTGATAGTTCTACTGATGTCAATTATTAGTGGCATTTTGATATCTAACAAGATTAGTATATTATTTATTATGGTATTTTTAGATATGATCAAAGATATATTAGAGAATGCTACATAATTTACATGAAGACCATGCATAATGGCACACTTTTATTAGAATTTACACCATGTTGTCATATAAGTGGTGTTTCTATAGGCTCATCCGCACTTATACATGTGTGGGCATGGGATCATTTAGCGAGTGAGTGCCCTAAAGGTCAAATGAGGAGGAGGATGGTAGGAGAGCCCTTTGTATATAGATAACATGTATATATAGGGGAATAATGGCTATATTTAGGAGATATGTATTATTACATGAGGTTTATTAATGAGTTAGGAGATAATCAATTGATGTGGATGCCATATAGAGAGTTTGATCCACACTAGAGAGAGGATGTGAGACACTTGGACTATGTGATGACTTAATCTTATACTATTGGGTACCATGAGTACATCATTAAGTGATATAGACTAGATAGGGTGATGAGATATTTTAGAATTATATAGAGTATCCTAACTAATCCTCATATATTTGTGCAAGAATTATGTGAGAGAGCACAATAGGGGTATTATATTGACTCTAAGATTATAATTCATATCTAGGAACAGGTGTAGATAGAGAAATTTTGTGTTAGGAGGAATGTGGTGGATGTTGGTACTACAAATGATTACATAGCATGGTGGGATTATTAAAGACCAACGAGGCTTATAAATCCACATGTACCACCTAGGACATGGAGATAGAGATTAAATGATACATTTAAATCACATTCCTAAATCAAAACTCTATAAGCAAAGATTATGAGAGATTTTGTAACACAAGGAGGTGGAGGAGGAGATAAAGATGAGGATCATATTCATGATAGATATGTCATATAGGTTGGAGGATATTATATGTATGATGTAGATATGGGAGAGGTTAGAGGAGATGAAGGAAGAGGAGAGACTCATGTGGTTGTGATTGATAGAAATGAAGAAGGAGATGAAGGTAGAGAGGACACATAAATGAGACCTAAACTAGAGGCACATACAAAGGGAGGGGATAGATCAGGATCATTAGGTTTGGTGAGGTAAGTAGATGGAAAGATGATAAAAAACATGTTACATGAGGAGAATAGAGATTGAATGTATAGTATATTTGGATAGATGAAGTGTTTTGTGTTGGGATGTATCGATAAGAGTGTGTGTAGATATGAATATATTAGTGATAATAAGGGTCACATACAATATATTTCCCTAATCATGAGCAAGGACATTTTTACACAAGTGTAAGGGGTATACTCTAATCTAATATGTTATGGGTGGATTATGGAATAAGTGAATAAATGGAAATATATAAGTGATTAATGTGATGAGATTCCCCCAAGTAACTATGGTGTGTATAGACAATAGATTATGCATGGTGGTATAAACTAGTTTTCACCATTGTACTTGCCCAAAACACTAGTAATTTTTTTTTCATTTTTGGATTTATTATATTTCTTTCTCTTTTCCTATTTTTTTTAATTTTCTGACATTTAGGATATGTAAAATAATACTAGAATGACTTTCGTATAAAACTGTTTGAGGTGCATGATGATCATGGTTTCATCAATCTCTTCTATATTATATGTGGTCAATTTGTAATATATTGATCCATATTTTTCAATGATTATGTATGAACCTAATTATTTTTGTTTGAAATTCCTTTTATTCTCTCATTCTACTTTCTTATTTAGTTGATTTTATTTAAAAACAAGATCACTGATTTTGAATTCCCTAGATTTAATCCTCTTATTCTAGTTATGGTGAAATGGATTTTGATATAATTTTAAGTGGTTTAGGACATTAATTCATTTATCATCAAGGATTTAAAGCTCATTTAGGCATGAAATACATGGAGATTCATCATCAATAATATTTTACATGGATATGCATAAGGATGGGAGCTCAAATTTAATGGGTGAGATTGAATTGGTGTGATAAATAAGGGAGTATGAGGTTTCCCATGTGAGTGTGTGTATGCTTATATATAATGACTATTAGGTGGGATAAATATATGTGTGTCAGTCATGTCAAATTCATTGACAACTCTTTTGAGAATTTTTAGGATGTTTTTATTTTTTACCTCAACTTGGCCATTACATTATGGGTAGCAAGGAGTGGACCAATTATGTTTAATATGATAAGTATGGAAAATGTGCTTTATTTATTATTTTTTAAATGTTTTTTCATTATCATAGATGATAGTGGATGGCATTCCAAAGCGATAGATAATATGGTTCAATATAAACCTAGAAATGTTCATGTTAGTGACATAAGTTAAGGGCATGGCTTCAACCCATTTAGTAAAGTATTTAGTATTTGTAATAATATGTTTGTGGGCATCCAAAGAATTAGGATTGATTTTACTAATGAGATATAACCCCTATGTGTAAGATTGTGAAGGTGTAGTGATGGGATACAAGTATTTTAATGGGCTATGGATAAGGTCACCATTTTTTTGGTATGGTACACACTTATTAACATATGAACAAGAACTATATTCTATTGTATACCAATATTAACCCACACAAGAATTTTTTAGCAAGGAATATGCCATTATTATGAGAACCATAGATTCCCTTACGAAATTATCTAATAGCTAAGGTAGGATATTCATAATTTAAAAACCTTAAAAAGGTTCCATCATAAATTCATTGATATAGGATTTTACCAAGGAAACTGTAGTGTGAAGTGTATTGGATAAAGGATTTTATATAGTTATGAGTTACATTTAATGGTTTTGTGTTATTATGGAGGTATTCATAAATCTCATTGTACGAAGGAGAAGTGAGACAAACCTTCTCACAAACCATTTCAAAGTCCAGATTATAATATGTTGATGTGGAAAAATATTCCACAACAAATTGATTGTGATTAATTTGAAGATCAAGTAAGGAACCAATTGTTTCCATTACATCAGTTGCTTTGTTGTTATTCCTTGGCACTTGATCAAACTGTAGAGATATAAATCACAACTTGAGGCTATCTACCATCTTCTTGTATAGGATTATTTTTTTTAGATATAGCTTACAATTCATTAGTTAATTTATTTTTATATGTTTTGAATCACAAAAGATAAGAAGATTTTGTATACCCCATTGTATTACAAGTTTGATACTAGCTATAAGGGCTTCATATTCTACTATTTTTTTGTACAAGGAAATTCAATATAGAATTATTATGGAATTAATTCCCTATTAGGAGTAAATAATAAGATACCAAACCCTAAGCATTGATTAGTAAAGAATTCATCAAAATATAACTACCATACTAGGAATTCATTTATTGACATGATTGCCTCATCTAGGAAATATGTGATCTTCTAAAGGAGCTTATTCTAATGCATCTATTATTACCTATCCCTTTATTTACTTTTGATTGACATACTCAATATTAAACTCACTAATAATCATGACCCATGTATCCATTATTCCTATTAGAGCTTTTTTAGATAAGAGATATTTAACAGGGTCAATTTTTGCCATGGTTTTTGTTTGATTGTTGAGCATGTAGTGATGACATTTTTGTAAGTAAATAAAACCATCAGACATGATTTTTACATGGGATATTAATTAATCTCATATGTCACCAAATTTATTCTTAGATAATAAAATTCCATTTTAAAACCACATTTTCCATGTTGTGCCAACAATGCCCCCAATGCATGTTGTGTAGAAAACATATACAAAATGAAAACATTTCCTATATTAGGTAGGTGGATTAGAAAATATTTTTTAATATTAGTAAATGCCTTGTCATATCCTTCATTATAAATTAATAGAATGTATTTCTTAATAAATAATGTAATGAATTCTAGATTTTTGCAAGCTACGATATGAACCTTCTGATTACTTGAATTTTACCTTATAGACTGGAGATGTTTGATATTTTTATGTGGAGGCATATTCATGGGAGATGAAACTTTTGGAGGATCAACCTAGGTGCCATGGTTTGAAACTATGAATCCAAATAACTTACCTGATATAACCCTAAAGAAATGTTTCTTTGGATTCAAATAGATCTTGCATTCTCTCATTCTTTCCAAAATTATGTCAGTATGTTAGGATTTTTTCTCTAATTTTCAATTTAGCAAGGATGTCATCAACATAGTCTTACATGATGTCATGAATCATATTATGGAATATTACTATAATTTATCTATTGTATGTGGTTCCAACATTCTTTAGACCAAAGGGAATTAATTGATAACAAAAATTACCCCATGGCATTGTAAATGTTTTCTTTTGTTAGCCCTTGGGAGATATTTTGATTTGGTAATAACCCTATAAACCATCCATTAAAGACAACATATCATGACCAATAATGGATTATAAAATCATGTCTATGTTCATCAATGGAACATCATCTTTTAGATATGCTTCGTTTATATCTCTAAAGTTTGTACACACACACACACACACACACAAACTATATATATATTTGAATTAATTTGTGGGATTAATGAAACCAACCTCTAATTAATTTTTCAATTCTTCCTTCACTAAGAGTGAAACTTTGGGATGCATTTTTTTAATTTTCTACTTTATGGTTTTAGCATTCGAATGAACCACAAGATGATGAAAAACAAGTGAAGGATCAAGAGTTGGCATGTTTGCATAATACGATGCAAAAACATTGGATAATTATTTAAGTAAAAGGGTGAAGATTTCTCTCTTATTGAATGATGTGGGAATATTAACTATCATTATATTCCTCTATCCCAATGCTAACTATTATGGTCACTTCAACTATGAGAGTCAATGCTTTTTTATATTTTATGGGTGGTGGAGGAAGGTTTAGTTTTTCCTCAATGTCTTCATAAATAGATGTTTTTTATTGAGATGTTATTTTTGTATTGATTTTATAATGTGATAATAATTTATTATAATATTTAGAATAATCTAACTAGATTTTAAAAAGTCTTTCTTGTGATTTCTTATTAGAATATGATCTCTTATACTTAATAATTTAGATATTTTTTCATCATTTTAAAAGTGATAAAGCGTAGATGTTGATTATTTATCCCACTAGATTAAGTTTGGATGTGTTATTTCAAGTTTTAAGAAAATAGTTTCATGGAATAAGTTGGTCATGGATAGATCTTCAAATCAGCTATAGATGGAAACTATTTTAGTGTCCAAAGAGATTACCTCAGACTCACTATAAGAGTCACTTTGGTAAAGTTTTATGATCACATTAGGTGGGTTAAATCCTATAAAATGGAAAGTTTCATTTTATTAAGCATGATTGGTTCTATTGGTCCTTTTTTATAGAGGCCAAGGCCCATGCCTTTATACTTCATTATATTACACATGATGGATTTGGTAATAATGTATTGTTTGTTAAGGAAGGAAGTAACTTGTTTATCAAAATAAAGCGAATATGAATTTAAATTTTTGATTTATTCATTAGAAATAAAACCACCTTCATAAAATGAAGTCTTACCAAATTTTTGAACCACTTGATTATCCTTTCAATAATGGATCATGCCATGATTATTTAGAGATGTGGATTTTACCTATGTAATGAGCATCTTATATTTCATAATTTCCCATGCCTTTGTTAACAATTTTGAATTAGGATGGAGGAGATGGTGTGGTTTTTGAAGTGGAAGGATGATTGGATGCTTTAATTTAATATTGAGTATCTATGGAAGTAGAAGTGGATAGTGTATTCAACCAAACACCAAGTTGGGGTGTTTGAAGTAATGTATAAGGATGAATTTAATTGATAAGCTTTGGTGATTCTTCAATAGGTGTAAATGTATCTTTTATAAAATATAATTAGATTTTTGATAATATCCCTCCAATAATTTACAATATTAAAAGGGTTGAGGATCACTAGGTATGTTTACTTCCATGCCATCATGAGAAAAATTCAAATACTAGTGCAGGGTGGAGGGTATAACATTCATTGAGTGGATCTATGGACATCCAATGAGTAAATTATATGGTAAATCCAAATCAAGAACATGAACTAATGTATCCTTAATGACATGCCCCACCATAAAATGAAGATATATAGTTCCCATATATTCATATTCATTATTGGCATCTACCTTAATGGTAATAATATTTGATTATAGTGATGTTGTAGGATGCCCCAAGTGTTTGATTAATTTTAATGTACACAAATTCAAAGCTGAGACATTTTCTATAAAAACCCTCTTTAATTTATGCCCATATATTATGACTTATATGTACAAAGGTAAATTATGTGTAGATCCCATAGGGGAAACATCAAACAGATCAAATGTAACTTGATTTTTAGTGGATAAGTTTATAACTAATGCTTGAAAACTAGATGGATTTATGCCTTGAGGGATTCTTAACTCTTGAAGGATTTTATACAAAATGTATTTATATATAGGGGATGTTTTAATAATCTATAAAATGGATATGTGGGATGGTGGATTCTCAAGGTGGACTATGATATTTTACTTACTCTCACTATTAGGTGAGGAAGAACTTGAAATGGTAATATTGGTGATCCTTGTTGTAATAGTTCAATCTTGGTATTTTATTATGATGATGTAAACATGATGGTTTGTATAATAAACATAATTTACTATATAATCAAAAGGGTGATTAGTCTGATTGACATTACTATCTTCAGTTTGACCCTAATTTATTTACCATGCCCTTAATCATGTTTGGGAAATTGATCTTAATATATACCTAGATTTTGGTTATTTGATAAAGTAGAAAGGTTGATTTTAAATGATTATGTCCCCACAATTTATGAGATCTTGGACATAATGTTTTATACTCATACACAAATTAGGTTAATGTCCCTTAATTTAGTTATATTCATAATATTAATTATCATGGTACCACTTGGTTTTAGGAGCATTTTATTTGAAGGATTTGGTTTTGGGCTAAATTATCATGTTTGCTTGATCCAAATTTTAAAAAACTCATCCATAATAGTCTCCCAATTGAGTGAACTTATGCTTGAAATTTTCTTATTTTTTTACCACCGAGTATTATGATGTTTTTGATAGGTTACAAGTTTTGAATGTGCTTAACATCTATCTCACCATTACCCATAACATGTTTTTGGTAATGAACTTGGGTTTCACTATTTGGTTTGAGGAATTATTATGTTCTTTGAGAAATTTGATAACACCCTTATTAATTAAATTTTGTTTGATCTTGAATCCTTTTTTTATGATTTCATCAAAGAATGTTGGATAATGAAGGTGAAAGTGATGAGATAACTTTTAGTTAAGATTGTTTTTAAAGATGAAAGTAAGTTCTTTTTTAGGGAAAACCCATGGAAAACAACTTGCCAATGACCACCATCTTTGTAAAAAAGAGGTAAAAGTTTCACCATTTTGTTGTTTGGTGTTATATAAATCAAGCATAGTCAACTCCTATTAAACATTATATGAGAAATGAAAAACAAATTTTTGGATAGGTCTTCAAAAGTGGAGATTGATTCTTTGTGTAAATGACAGAACCATTAGAGGTTTTAACCCCTTAGGCTAAATGGAAATAGATTTAACATGTTTTAATTACTCTATGAAACATCATCACACATCATATAAAAGTCTTTAATATGTTCTCTATAATATTCCTAACCTTTTTACTTATTGAATTTAGGTATTTAATAACATTTTGTAAAGCATGTTTTCAGATTATTTGCATCATATGGATAGGGGTAGATTTCTTAGACTCATATTTTTTTTGTCAAGAAAAGGTACCATCATGTAAGCCTTGGATATTGTCCTTCCTATTTTTCAACCCTTGAATGAAGTGTGGTGAGATTTGATTGATTTATCCTGAAGAGGTAAATGTTTTGGCCCATAAATGGGTTTTAATTGGTGTTGGCTTGTGAAAATGAATATTGATTATGAGGTGGATTATTGATAAATTGATTATGAAGTATATTGAAAGGGGAATTTGGATGTCTTGATTATGTGAAGAGGTTTGGGTTTGTTGGATTTGTATTTTTTAAGATATTTGGATTACTGTTTTTTTTTTAAATATTTAGATTAATTTAATTTTTAAATGAATTTGGGATAGTTTGATTTGGAGATGGATTGATAAATTCATTTTGATTCAAGTTTGGATTTGGAAAAGTAAGTGAACCAAAATTTTGGTTTGGATGATTGTTGGGGTTAAAAAATTGATGTGGATTAAAGTATGAATTGGTGTTGATGAATGGGTTTAGACTTGTGGGTGTTTGATTTTGATCTGATGGTGATAAACCTACAAAATAATTTGGATTGGATAAACTTGTGAATTGATTTTATGTGATTCATAAAGAAAAAAATTTATGTTGGTTGATGGGTAAACTTGAATAATAATTCAAGTTTAGATTTGTTTGATTTTTAATAGGTGAATTAAAATGAGTACTCAAGCTTAGATTTTGATTTGGATTTGTAAGATTGATTGGTGAATTATGGAAGTTTGGATTTTGATATATTTGACTACTTGGGAACTTAAATAGGCATTCAAGTTTAGATTTAATTTATTATTGGCTGGTAAACTTGAATAAACATTCAATTTTGGATTATATTTATTAACAATTAGTAAACTTGAATAAGAACTCAATTTTGTATTTGATTGATTGATGATTGGTAAACTTAAATACACATTCAAGTTTTGATTTGATTTATTTATGATTCACAAGTTTAAATGGACATTCAAGCTCAGATTTGGATTGCTTTAATTATTGATAGGTGAGCTAGAATGAGAATTCAAGCTTGGATTTAGATTGATTAATGAGGGTTAATGTGGGTTCACACTCAAGATTAGATTTGGGTTGGAATTTTGGTCAAATAATGGATTTATTATCTTATTATCTTGGAGGTTTACAATCTCTTAGTTTATTTGATGGGCATGGGCTTCCATAGACAACCCACTGCTTGTTTGGGATGATTCCTCATTGAGGATAGATTTTACATTATCTTAAGAGACTTATGGATTAGAATTGGAAGAAATAATTAAAACCTTGATAACTTATAAATATCCTTGTTATGTAGGCTTATCTTGGATGGGTGATGAATACTCTCTTCTATAAAGTAAATGTTGTAGGTTTTGAACATCAAAATTAGGTGGGAATTTTTCTCTTAGACTCAAGGATTGAATTAAAACTTCATTCTCATGGGATAATATGTATTGATTGAATGGGGAAGGAGATAATATGGCCTTAGGGATACCTTTATATTGATAAGGTTATTATTATTCTTTGTTTTCATTGATTTCATGTATTTAGACATGGTGTCCTTGATTTTATTGACTACCAAAATGAAAAGGGTCATTTCTAAAAGGCTCATCCTTCAACATATGATTTTTTAACATAGATATGTGACTTTTGATAGGTGGCATTGTTTTTGATTAATTAAGGTGGCAAACCAAGGGCCAAACCCTATACAGTCAAAAAAGATAGGAAGGTTGGCAAACAAAAGATGCCAGCACCGAACCAATGGCACAGTCGAGAAACAAAGTTAGAAGCAAAAAAAAACACTAGAAAGAATAGAGTTAGAAAGGAAAAAACTACATAACTATATAATTAACAAGATCCTTAAGATTCTCATTATCTGCATTGTCAGCATTCCCTGGATTACCCACCACTTCCAACATAGTCATATTCAGCAGAATGTTATTTCAAAGGCCTTTGGCGAATACCTTTTATAGCTTTTGAATGTAGACCTTCAAGGCCCCAATATCTATTTTCCAATAATTCTCATTCTTTAAACCCTCACCAGCTTCTTCTACATGCATCTTCTCCTTATTATCAGCAATTCCCCTAGAATCAACACCATGCTCTTCAGTGACCTCAAAAACTCAAGAAGCCTATTTCTCACCAGTGTCCTCTGAAATTTATTGAATTTTTGGCTCTTCATACCCCAATTACCACCTTGATATTTGAACAAGTAATAAGCCCTCGGTTCTGTTTTGCACTAAATGCAGATGTGAAGGCTCATTTTACAAAATGGCCCACCGCAGTGACGTCTACTTTCATGCTTGAAAATAATTCCCCCTTGGTTTTCATGATGTGACTCTCATACCTCCACCTCATGATACAATTAATTAATCATGACAATCAAAGAAGTACTAAGGTTATCATTTTCCATGATCTGTAATGGCCTTCTCCACGTGGACCGCCTTCAAAAGCTATCTTTGTCATCCATGTGCATCAGTCATGCTCCGTCATCTCCTTCTGAATGATCTCTCTAATGTTTGGGGGTATATGAGCCCCTTGTCACCATACCATCCATCCTAAGAATTTCTTACGAAGGTTGGCACAAGCATCAACGACCCTGTTACCTTCTCTGTAGGTGTGGGTAATCTCAACTTCAGAAAACTTTTGTAAAATAAACTGGATGTCCATAATGATGTCTTTTAGATGGATACCAACATTAGATGCTTTATTAATGGAATCTATGACCAACTTAGAGTCTCCCTGAATATTCAAATTTCTAATTCATAGGGATATAGCTAACTTTAATCCCTAAAGTAAGGCCATAGCTTCAACATAGTTATTGCTCTGGCAACCCATGCCACCAGCATAGATAGCAGACATCCCTCCTTTTTCATTTCTTATTATTCCTCCTCTACTTGCTTTACCACTCAACTTGGATGCCCCATCAAAATTTAGTTTCATCTAATTGGGTTTAGGTGGTATCTATTTAGTATGAAGTCTCTGAAGAATTTTGGAATTATCATGCCCAGCAATAAGGTTTAAAACCTTCCATTTGGATGCAATTTGACTTTCAAATTTAAATAGGGGTTTCTCTGCAACACTAATATGAGCTGTTGTAACACTTTCCAAGATGGTCCTAGCAAAGGAGTTAAACACCTGAGTAGCATTTCTAGCAGTGTCCCTAAAATTTTTTGTGATTTTGCTCTTTCTATAAAGTCCAGCTCAAGCATGGCAGAGCTTGCTTCCATAATTCCTTAATCCAGGGATGTGTGAAGGTTGAGTTCCAACTAATAATTACTTCTTTAAGGTTAGAATTGTAAACACATTCAATGCCAAAGTTTTTAAGTATTGTGCCCCATAAATCCTGGGTAAACTCATAGTGTATGAATAAGTGTGAAATTGATTCCTCTCTAGAACCACACAGAAAACATCTGTTGACCAAAGTGAACCCCCTCTTTTGAAGGTTTTCCTAAGTAAGGATTTTGTTATGGGCAGCAGCCCACCAAAACAAGTTAATCTTTGGAATGAGTTTATGATTCCAAACCTTTTTCCATACCTCCTTATTCTGAGCTTTAGGTGTAAGCAAATGATAGGTAAATTTGACAGAGAATGATCCATTCTTATCCAGCCACCAGTATTGTTCATCCTCCCAAGGGAAGAGTGGGATTCTAATCTCTTGAACACATTTATAGATCTCTTGAATTCTTGGGATAAGCTCAGGCCTGTGCACACAGTAATCCAAAAGGTTTTTCCAGCTCCTTATCCCATTGTTATTTTCCATATAATCACTAACCCTATCACCAAAAAACTAAGTATTCAGGTTCATAATTTTTCCATGGTTTCCTTGGGAGATGAGAGGCTTGTCCCTTAACCAATTATCCTCCTAGAATTTAATCTTCCAGCCATTTCCAAGCTTCCACCTAATTCCTTGTTTGAGAAGACTTCTACTTTTTAGCATTTTATTCCATATCACAGACCCCTAGGGTAATCCCACCTATTGAAGAAGTTAGAATTATCAATGCTATGCATGTATTTGGCATACATTATTTCCCCCCACTCACTGTTGTTGTGAATCAAATTCCAACTAACTTTTGAGAGGAGGGCTTTATTCATTTTCTTGATGGATCTTATATTAAGTCCACCATGAGATTTTGGGAGACACACTTTTTCCCATTTGACTAAAGACATTCTCTAATTTTCTTCCACTCCCATCCATAAAAATTTCCTTCAGATCTGTTCCATCTTTTTATAAAAATACGTAGGAATTTTAAAAAGAGACATGAAGTAAGTAGGAATACCTTGCAAGGATGCCCGAAGAAGTTGTAGCTTACCCGCACTATTGAGTAGTTTCCCTTTCCACCCAAGAAGTTTCCTCTGTGTACATTCCAAAATACCATTCCAAAAACCTGAAGATACCTCTTTGATCAAGAGTGGGAGACCTAGGTAGGTAGCTAGTAGGCCAGCCTCAACACAATCTAAGATATCAATGATTATATGTCTAAGTTCAGGGGGAGTGTTGAAGTACACATTGCTTTTCTATAAATTTATTCTTTGTCTCGAGTCTCTGTCATAATCATTAAGTATATTCTTCCATCTTCTAGCTTTGATCACTAATGAGATGCCAAATAAGATGGTATCATCCACAAACTACTGTATAACCATAGGATGAAGGGAAGAGGCAGGTTTGATGCCTACTAGCTTTTTTGAAACTATATCAGCTTGTATGTATCTTCCCAGTGCCTCAGCCATAATGATGAATAGGTACAGGGAGAGAGGGTCTCCCTGATGAATTCCTCTAAAAATGAAACCTAATCTAATCTTCAAGATAGATCAAAAAATGAAAGAAAGCAAATAAACAAATAATACTCACAACCATGAAGTATTCATTACCTTCTCCATCATGATCAAATAGAGATTTAATATTGAATTATAGATGTGGGTACTCAACTCCTTCTAAAATCAAAGAGAATTGGGAAACATTTTGGGATACGAAAATGATTTGGATGGCTTTAATTTTCTTTGATTCACTTTGATTTGCAATGTTAATTTGATATTACTTCATTATCTTGAAGGTATATGATTGAAAGTGGTAGATTGCACATCAATTTATTGTTATGGGAGATGAGATGAAGGTTGAGGATTATTTGAATTTTTAAAATTATCTAATATTCATTTTCTAGATTTGAGTCCTCATCCATGAGGATGATGACTAATCCCATGTGTTGAGGAAAAGGAGGAGGTGGTTGAGTGACTCATCAAGAATGGATCAAGGTAGTTGAAACGTCACAAGATGACTCATAATTTAGTTGAAATATTATAAGGTGACTCATGATATGATTGAGGAAGTTGAGGGATTGGTTGAATGAGTTAATACATGGTTGAGACAAATGTGGAGGATGTTTGGGTGAGGTGAAAAATATGAATTTTTAATTAGTATTTGAGTAAAATGATGTGTATTATTTTAATTAATTTATTAATTAATAATTAACCAATTATTTAAATTTTGGAATGATGTTGATTTAAATTTAAATTGGGTATGGTGCATTAGTGTAGCAAAGTTAATTTTGACACTAAATGATGAAATTTAGATGGCGACAACCCCTATTAAAGAATAATTGATTTTATAAATAAAAAGGTTGATAAGTTATATAATGAAAGGCAATCTTGAATTGTAAAATGTAATATTTGATGAACTCATCATGGCCTTGTTTCAAACCTTGTAGGTGTTTCAATGTGAATCTAGGCACCATGTGTTTATGATAATATGATAAGATTACGTTTTATAAAATTTTGAAGTTATGAAAGGAGGCATTAGGTAAACTATAAAATTAATTTAAAGCATATCTTATGAGACTTATATTTAAATCTTATATTATAATATGTCCATCATTTCCACATTTTCCAAAAGACTATATATTGTGTTAAATTATTACAAGGAACTCCATAACCATCAACCAAGGGTAGTGTAAGCATAATAGAAGCTTATTTATATGGATGCTCATATATATCTCATGTAATGGGTTGTCCTAATATAAAATCATATTTTATATTTACACAACATGATCTAGTTCATAAATTGAGATCAAGAACATACTTTTGGAGGTCACCAATAACATGCATCATGGACATAATATAACTAATGGGATTAATAGTGGTTATTAGTGTCTAAATTATGAGTTGTAATTGATCATCTATTTTGAACATTGGTATGATATGTTCATGAAGAATTCATTACATGGCAAATATTTCATTCTAAGACAAAATTATTATAGATGTAAGAATCATTACTTGGATTATTGCTTTGAATTTTCATAGAAGTAGAAAAATCATATTGTTTTGTATTATAGTTTATTGACTTAGGAGAAGAGGGAAAGTCATCACAATTACTGTTATCATGAAACTTACATTTAATGTCTATAATATGATTATATTGAATATCATTACATAATATTTCATTATCAACACTTTGTGAGTTTGTAACAATATTATCACTTTTTTATTGTATATAACATTTGTTCACATCCTTATCTATTTCAAGAGAAAGGGAAGGAGTATCATTGGATTCATAATAGTATTGGTAACTTCCAAAGGAGGATAAATAATTTCACCATATTTCATATCTGTATCCATGTTTAAGGAGAATTCAGGATATCATATGCATTTCAGTCACCTAACTTTTCTGAATATTAAGAGATAATAACAAAATCATTCATATCATTTACCAATTCTATACAAGGGTTGTTATTTTTAAATTTATATTGATTAATGTGATGTATTGTAGTAGAAAACTTAAAAAGTAAATTATACTTTACATAAACTATTGATTTGTCACATTTTGATCCTTGTGAGAGATAAATGGAGAGAATATATTCATTATTAGTATGCCATTTTTCTAATTTATTAGAAGAGGAATACAAGGGAGGAATAGAGGTTATTAGTTTTTCAACTTCTATTATTAATATGTTAACTTTCCTCTTCACTATGTTCTTAACTATTATACCAATCATCTTGATTTTAATAATCATAATCATATCTATCACAATAATATTCTTCATTAATGTAAGAATATTACAAACTTCACAAGTTTGATTATTAGTCAATTCATTATAATAAGCATAAGATATAACATTTTTAGAGAGGATTAAAACTAAAGGATAAACACCATTGGGAATTAAATATTTAGAATCCATTTTTTTAAATTTAACCCATAATATACAAAATATGATAAACACCAAGATTATAGTTAGAAAAAATCAATCATACCACAAAAGAGATGATGGAAAAAGGTGTAACTTGGCAAGGTGTGTTTGCTTTGTAAGATCATAGATATATTGTTCTTAGTCATAAATAGTGAACATGGCCTCTAAATCACTAAATATAAATGATTCTACTATATTGTAGTTGCACTATTCCATCTCTAAGGTATGTTGAGAGTATCTTCTTTGGGATAACCACTACAAATCCACTACAAGAATAAATGAACGAAGGCTTCCGATGGATGAAAAATAAAACCATAGGATTTTTTTACATACTATGAATTATGTGGAAATTAAAATCTATATATAATTTTATCTAATATGTTGAGTATTTTATCAAAAACTATTTGGGTAAAACTAAAAACTATTTTCCCCAAAATGATAGCTCATATGAATTTTAAATCTACCAAAACATAGTTTCCTGGGAAAAAAGAGGAAAATAAAATGAAAAACCAATGACAAGAAAATATTTTTTTGTAATAAAATAGGAATTTTGAATCCCTAAGTTCAAATATAAATCCTCTTTAGTGTTTGTAAATTATAAATTTAGTTGTAACCCTAGAAACAAAATTAAAAAAAGAAAGCAATGCTCAAAATAAAAGTATGACTTTGCCAATATGTTTTATGCCATTTTTTATATAATAAATAAAAAAATTATTTTATAATGGGTATAAAAATATAATATATTATAGTGCTAAATATATATGATAATAAATCATTTTTATTTTGGCAATTTCTGAATATGAAAGTTGTTATTTTTGGAAAATTCTAAGAAGAAAACAACTTAGCTCAAATACAAATTTTTGTTGATTATTTTGAATGCCTAAAAGTGGAAATAAGTAAAAGATGTGACCTTTTATTATTATTATTATAGTTAATAATATCTAAAACTATTTCTATACATGTATATTGTAATAGGACAAGAATGTAGACCACTAAATTCCATTGATAATGAACTTGTATCGATTGACTATGGTTATTAAATGACTAGAAAAGATAAAAAGAAACATAAATATGATAGTGGTATATCATGAGTAGGATCAATAATAATATTATATGTGACCACTATTGGACTCTAATAATGCAAGTCACTCAAGTCTATTCACTGTGAACTTATCTCAATTGATTGTGTGGTAAAATTGATTATTATACTTCTACCTGCTAAGTAGTCTGAGATATTTAAACTTTTATTATGCCATAAAAAACTCATTATTTGAATTATTTTATATTTTAAAACCTAAGGGTAATTTTATATCTTTAAAATATGTATAAAATATTAAAGTGATGGACTAAACTGACCTCGATCACCCTCTTGATGATTGAATTATTGCCTATGGATCCAATACTCCAAGGGAAATTAATCCCACATAGTTATCGCACCTAGAGTGATTATGAAATTGCGTAATTTTACTATGCATGTTCTATTATAAATTTAGATTTGATTATTTATAATTATATCTCTTAACATTCTTGATAATTCTCTTTACTTGGATTATGTCTACTTTTTTGGAGTTATCTTAAATTTAAAAAGAATAAGGCATATTTGATCAATATTCAATAGTGTAAAATATTGAACCAAGTGAATTAAAAGTGGGGATAATTAATGAAATTTTATGTGTATTTATAGGTGAAATTTTTGATAATTTGTTTAGTTGGCCTTATGAAATGTATATGGAGACCTAAAATAATGATTCCAATTTATAAAATAGCCATTATTTGGCCCTAAATATGAACATTGTAGGTGGATAAGAGTGTATGAAATCATAAGTGCATCATGTCCATAAATCCATACTAGATCAGAGAAGATAGAGCATACTTAAACTTCCAATTGGTAATGCATTTATTAAGTGGGATCATGACCAATAGGGGGATATGCTAGACTCGATTAGGGGATCACTTGTCATAATACAAAATGTGAAGTAGGGTTCCAAAGCCTAAAGTCTAACACAATCATGCAAAAACCCTAAAAGAGTCCTAAGGTTTGATATTTCACTTAAGTTTAATAAAACAAAAATTAAATCTAATCTAGTGCACACCAAATCTTGTGACACAAAGTGGGGGTTAGAAAAAAAACAAATAACTAAACTAAAAATGCATAGAAGACATATATTCATGTCAATATATACATAATCATAATGTATGGAAGAAATAAGCACAACTACATTATCTATCTACTCTTACAAAGGAGAAATAAAGTTAGGAATACTACATTTGAAGATGAACTCACTGATCCTCAATTACTCCCTTGGCCAAGGCGATTCACAAGAGATTGTTTTGGTATGTAAAGATAAAAAAGACAAATAAACTCTAGGCTACACAACCTATATATGTATCCAAATGACTTATACACAAGATAAGATACGTATCTCCAAATAGAGTATGGAACCCTAAGATTTATTCCTCAAGTAGAATGGTTAATATGAAGATGTTCATTCATACTTATTCTTATTCATTTCTCTTATTACAAATGGTTAGAAATGAACTTGTATATATTGGTGGATCTTACCTTAAATCCTCTTGGAAACTTTGGCTGTATAGGGTCAGCCATGGTTGACCCTGTATGTTTTTGGGGATAATTCACTAGGTTTGAGCTAGGTCCACTAAAAGGCTAACAAATCCAAAAAGTGAAAATAACCTTAAACTATATAGTGTCAACCATGGTCGACCTAGTACAGCTGATAGTCTAAAAGAGAATTAAGGCAAGAAAAGGAGGATGGAAAGAAGAAATGGAATAGAATGGGTAGGATTAAGAAGAATATTATTAGGGTTAATGGTTTTAGGAAATGAGTGTGTAGATGGCAAGTGGAAAAAGGGACAATAATCTTATGAAGCACCAATGGTTTGCCCACCCCTTTCCAAATGCACCCCTTAAGGCATGCACTCAGAGAGATTGAGACTTGAAAAGTTCTTACAAGATATTAAGTGTCAGTAATCAATCCAATTTTGACAATATTATGTGTATACATATTGTAGACACCTAAAAAGTGTCTAACCCTTGGTCTTCCTCTCTCCCCTTGGTCCCTTGCCACTTTGACTATCCCTAACCTACCTAGGTCTTATTAATTGAAAATAATCATCTATTTTTAATTAAATAAGTCCATTTTCCCTCTCCTTGCCACCTCGCCACCCTAGGATACCCTCCTTGGATCCCCTTCATTCCCCACAAGGCCATTTAATGCCTTAGTCTCCCATTCCAACCTCTCCTCTCGCCCACTTAACCCCCGTCGACCGTTTCATCCTCGCATTCATTTGACTCGGCGGTTGGGAAACAGATGAAAGGCTATTTTTAGCCTTTCTCCGGCCTTTTAGCCGCCGACGTCGGTCAACCGTCGACTGACGTCGGTGATATTTCCAGCGTCGGCGCCTTTCATAATGACTTCTGCACCGTTATCTCTCTCTCTTGGCTTCTCTTCGCTTCTCTGCGTCTCTCGCTGGCATCTCGACTCTTGAATCTTTGCATCAGACCCTTGTATCCATCCTTTCACTTGACCTCTCTGCCAATCAATCTGACTCTCTCCCTCAGGTACACAGCAAGCTTCTGCAAGTGGACAACAGGGATTCTCCATCAGCAACAGGTCTTCACATCTGGCATCACCAGCAACAGGACACCAACCTACATCATTTTCTTCAGCAATGCACAAGTAAGTACTCTGTTTGTGTTTTCTTTATGCTTTCTAGTTATCTGCTTTTAAACTAGATTCAGCGCTTCTTTTCCCCAACCTAGACTGTTAACCAAACCAGGCAGACCCGGATTCCTATCTCCCTAATTGGCCTCCTTTATCTTTCTGTCCCTTTTTGACATTTTGTCCATTATCCTAGACCTCTGCACAGACCTTCAACAGAAACCAGACTCTCCTAGACCATTTTGTACGTCCACAGACCAAGCCCAGACCAGACTCTGTCCAGACTCAACCAGACCCTGCCTAAATCCCGTCCAAGCCCACTGCCCTGACCGACGCCGGTCACTTCCTCCACCGACGTCGGCAGACTAACCGACGTTGGCACCTCTGACAACCGACGCTGGTAGAAACCACCAACGTCGGCGACTGCAACCAGGCCGACAGCTTCTTCCAGGTAAGCCTTTGCTTTCTTTTCTCTTTCAGTTTGCTATCATTCTAGTCTATTTTAGCATTCTGTCATTTATCAGTCATTTATCTTTTATCAAAATAGTGGGTTGACCTCCCTTAAGGAAGTTCTCATACTTCTGGGAACAAGCTTTCGCTTGGCAACCCACCATCTATCCATCTAACGCCTTTTTGTCCAAGTTTTCTTCTTTGCAGGTGTCATTCCTCCACAGCCAAAGAGAGGTACTCACAGCGTCTGGATTACGGTGCGCAATCTTTATACAGGTACTTCTAGCCTTGTCCATTTCTTTAGTTTCTTTATTCATCTTTTGAATGTAGAAAGCGAATTAGCGATAGAAACATTCTGGCACGCCCGGTGGGACCCTAGGTTCCTCCTGCGTTCCTTTTCTTCTTCATTCATTTAGGAGCATTAGGTTCTTACCTTTTCTCCTCCTTCTTTTCTTCTCAATGACACTATAAGCAGGACTAAAACGAATCTTTCTTCCTTGCATTTCTAGACTAGTCCAACGTCATACTCTCAACCCTTTCTCAAACTTGTCTTCATAACAAACATCACATTTCGACTTGGGCATTAAAACACTTTGCATTCATTTCTGCTTGTGCTTGCATCTTCTTAGTCCACATCTAGTAACTTTAATCCGCATCTTGAATAAATCGTAGGCACTTGATGTTACACTACCTAACCACATGCACTAAAACGAACATAAAACTTACCTGAGACAAGGCCTGACTGGGATTTCATCCCCCAGCGAATACCTTACCCGTCTCGATGACCCTACTTGGATTTCATCACCAAGGGGGAAGCCCACTCCATTCTCTGGCAGAGGATAAACTCTAGGCGAGGTATATCTTGGCCAAGCGAGACTAGCTAACCACTGGAATCGTGAAGTGAGGGGAGCTTGCTCCTTAGCACCAGGCCACGTACCGGACCTAACACAGACTTTGAGCGCCTTAACAAGACCCGAAACCATCTTTAGACCACCTTATTCTAGGACCCTTCTAACAGCCAATCTTTCCAAACATTCATCTAAGGAATAAGCCACAAGATTCTAAGGTTAATTTCTAGGATTTATCGCTTAGGCTTGTCTGTCTCTCTCTGTTCTTCTCTTCTCATCTGTTTGTTTGAGTGAGTGAGGACGCTTTCTTCATTGTTTTTCCAAAGAATCTTAAAATCTTTTGGTTCTCTAGAAGACACAGTCACCGACATCGGTTCTGTCACCGACGTCGGCTTCCTCTCTTACCGGCATCGGTTATATAACTGACATCGGCTATCTTCCTTACCGACATCAGTTTTTCAACCGACGTCGGTCTCTGTCACTGTCCTTTTTTTTCAACCAACAACCTAAAACTTGTCCCTTCTCTGTCAAAAACCACATTCTAGTTTTCTGAGACTGTAAGAACATAGTTTCTGGAACCAGGACTCTCTTCTTAACCACTTTAGCCAACAACCGCTTCCGTCTACCCCGTCCCTAACCAGTCCTATCATGGAGTTCCACTCGGAGACTGAAAGAACTCCTACAGGACCGACCCCACCCCCGACCCCGACTCAAATTCCCATCATCCCTGAAGGGGACCAAGATTTCGAGAGATTCTTGGACCTCAATACCGCAGCCCTCCAAAACTATCTCGTGAGAAATCCAACGCGAGACCTTTTGGGTGACGTGGCGACGACATCCACACCATTCGCCACCCGTCCCTTTATGACTCAGCCTTTTGCCTCAACTATTAACCCAATCATGGCCAATACACAAAGTTTGGCCTCCCCGTCTATTTTTAGACCGACCTCCATCAGGGTTCCATTACCCCCTCAACCACCTGTAATTCAACCAAGTTCTACATCATATCAGAACTTGATTGTCTCAACCCCTCGTACTCTTGCGCCCATAAATGTAGGAGTGCCAACCTATCTTTCTACCAGTGCCGCCATTTAACCACCTTTGGCGGTGCCCAATCAACTTATACCTTCGACCTTCATAACGCAACCACCTTTAGCCTCCACTTATGTCCCTGCGACTAGTCATCCATACATTGCACCCTTACAACCGCAACCAACTACGTCGCATACCTCTTCTAGCCTCTTCCAAGCGCCTTACAACCTGGGGGGTGCTCAACCCGCCAATCCATCAGCAGATCTTATCCAAATGCTGATGGATAAAATGTCCAGTCTCGAAGCCTCCATTTCCGGTTCAAGCAATACTTTGTCATATGAGCAAATTTACAACGAGCCCATCCATCCTTCCATCCCTATTCGACCATACCCTAACCATTGGGAGCTTCCTAAATTCACTCACTTTCAGAGTAAGGAAGACCCAAAACAACATCTACAGGCATTTAGACATGCCTGTTATCTTATTGCCCATGACGATGCGTTGCTTTTACGCACGTTCCCTATGTCGCTTTCTGGCCCAGCCCTTGACTGGTATAGTTCTCTTGCCAGACACTCTATCTTTTCATTCATTCAACTCGCCCAACTATTTCTTGACCATTTCTCAATCAACATCACCAAACAAGTCTCAATCACAGACCTTTACTCCATCAGGCAATTTGATGACAAATCTGTAGTCGACTTTGTCACTCGTTGGAGAGGTCTGATTAACCAGCTCTCCTTCTCTTTGCCTCAACCTGAGCTCATCGAGCTCTTCTCTCGAGCATGTGCTAGACACATCTCTTCTGCTTTATGGATTCAGACATTCTTCACTTTTGACGAAGCTTTCATCATGGCTTGAAAGCTCGAACTCTATGCCCTTGAAGAAGATAAGGTCAAATTGTGTAATACCAACGCAAAATCCAATGGCCATTCTTCTTCCAGACCTTCTTCTTCTGCCAATTCCGAATCTAAAGGAGTGGCCAATACTGTGGTCGTTAGATCACCATCCTCGACAACAATGAATTACTCTCAACCTTCGACATCTCCAAGCATCACCAAATAATTCCAACAACGGTACATTCAGCATTCTTACACTCCACTTGGAGAACCATACGCTTCCATTTTGGAAAAACTACTCAAGCAGGGGGTCCTCAATCTCCCTCCAATCAGACCACCTCAATTTGACCCTTCAAAAGCCATCCCTACATGGTATAGGGAGGCTGACTTCTGCCCCTTTCATCGCGTCCAAGGCCATGACATCGACAACTGCCGAACTTTCAAAAACATCATCCAAGACATGATCGACAAGGGGGATCTTATTTTAGATAACCCGAACGCCCCACCCAATCAACATATTGACATCTTCAAACACCCTTTTCCAAGTCATCTACCTACTCAAAACGACATCCAGACTTTGACCAATGACCCTCAAAACCATGACATTCACACGATTAGCACTATCTTGCCTCTTGTCCTTGACCAACCTCTTCCATTAAAGGATGAAGAACCTTCTTCTCCTATTAGCCCTCCATCTACCTCTCTTGTATTGGAAGATGCTTTGACCACATCAACGCCATTAAGCCCACCTCCATCCGAAGACCCTACCTTGCCTACTCCTCAACTACAAGTAGAAGGCACGATCATCCGTGCCCTCTGCCCACTTGAGGAGCCACCCTCTCTTATTTCTTCTCCACCAAGAGAAGAACCAGTCTCTCCACCCATTTCAACCAAGGAAGACCCAGTCACGGTTTCCTCTTGCCCTTTGCATGAGATTTCTACATCTCACTCACCTCCATCCACATCCAAACCCAAACCTACATCTAACCTCGCCTCACACAATAGTGGCCCTCGACCCAAACACACGAAAGCTACTAGACCTCACCGGAGAACTCCTCCTCCACCTTCGTCATTACCTTCAATCTTGGGCCCGCATCCGTCCACTTTAATAGGAGTGCTTCCCACTCCCATCCTTCACAGAGGCAAGTCACCTCTATTATTCTCTCAACCCATCAGACATACATCTACTTCAAACCATCGACCTATGCCTCTTTCGCCTCCCAAACCAACGTCACCAACCCTCACTGCGATAAAACATCCCGACCCGTTAGCAGGCTCATATGCCTTGCTCTTACGGCAATTATTGCAGTCATCTCGTATCGACCTCCCACCTCTTAGACAATATCAATCTCTCAGACCTAAACCACCTTGGTTCAACCACACTTGCATTTGTGCATATCATCGCACGCCTGGACACGACACGGAACATTGTTGTGCCCTCAAGGTCATCGTTCGCCGATGTTTGGAGAATGACACCTCTCTTCTTGACCACGTTATCAACAAACCTTCAACACCGCCTCACTCATCAACTCTCGGATCAAGGCCATCTTGGTTTGACAACTCTAAGTTTTGTCACTATCATCACACTCTGGGACATGACACTGAGCGTTGTTGCGCTCTTAAAGCTGTCATTCGTCAGCACCAAAAAAAGGATTCCCTTCTCATCAAGGATCCTCTTGACCACCTCTTCGACAAAACATCAACCCCGACTCATGCCTCTCCAACCTCATCACTTAAATCAGGATCCCCACGCCAGACTAGGGTCCCTTCACCGCCTTTGACCCCCTTATTCGACATTAATACCATCCATCTGACCACTAAACCTCAACCGACCTTAACCAATCTTTCAAACATTCTCCCTACCCGCTGGGGGAATTCATCCTTCATCCAAACCTTGACCAACTTTTCAGCCCAGTCTCTACCACATATCAATCACTCATTTAATCTTAAATCCCGACCAAGTGTCCATCGACCCAACCCCCGACCAATTATTCGACTAGTCTCGACCAAACATTCAACCTTTTTCAACCAACCAACGACAATGTCAACCAACTTCACATCCATCAATCAACACCTGACCAATCTCAGAAGAGGCAAATTGGGGCAAGTTTGCTCCTAATTAACTCGGACCTTATCACGCACAAGCATACACCAGGGACTTATCAGACCCTGAGCCCTTTTATGCGTTGCGTCTTCGACCATTTTTCTGTTAGTTGAGTACTCGCCTACTTGACACTTAACTTGAGCTCATCCCTTGAGCAATCCTCATCCTCTTAATCCTCATTCCTTTCAACCCTATTTCCCTTTAACAAGTCCTCTACAACCCTTTTATGATGCATGGATGCTTTGTCCTAATAAAAGGGAGTCCTTGAACTTCTACAGTCTTGTCTGTGACTCAAAATCAAAAAAATCAAAAAATCAAGATGTCAAAACATAATCCAAGGTCACAAAATCAAATCAAAAAGACAGACTGCTCCCTCGAAGGACAGTTGTACTATCATTGCTGTAGCTAATAGACTAATCCCTCGAAGGACAGCTGTTCAAACATTATATCCAGCAAAAATATAGACCACTCCCTCGAAGGATGGCTATGACTAAATCTTGCTATAAACAACAAATTTTCTTAGAAGCTTCCCGCATTGATCAGCTTCGCAACATGACCATAAATCAAATGACATCTCTCTGTAGACTTCCCGCATCGATCAGTTCACCGTCAAAAAAAAAAAAAAAAAATGAGTCATGGACTTGCTTGTAGTTGTCTCAGGGTCTCCTATAAAAGGGGCAAGGTTATTCCTGCTCTTAAATTGGGTTACCCTATCCTCCTCCTATTACCTACTCAAGGGACTTCGAGCTCACTTTAATGTCAAAGTGATTCGATTACCGCTCTAACACAACACTGGTCAACGACGTAACGCATACACGGGGCTTTTGTTCTAATAACCCCTATCTATGCTCCCTTTCTGGTCCTTGTCAATGAAAGAGTGATTTGCCTTTCACTTTTTCTCTACACTTTGGTCACATTTAACCACATCAATTATCGACTCAAACCAAGCTATTTTTCATCCTCATGACATCAGGCATCATCCTCGTCCATTTCACATAGTTTTTATGGACACCAATACACATGGAAACTATCGATCAGACCCAATTTATGTTAAGCATAAACCAATACTTGCTGAAGCATAAATAGACCTCCATTCATTTTTAACATACATCCATCACGACTATGGAAACTTGCTAGGGATGAAAGACTCTCGACCAATTCTACAGAATACACCATCTGTAGCATCATTTTATCCTCATCTTACCCTCATCATTTCGACACTTGACCACATCCAATCATCGACCTATCTTCTCAATTTGCTCGAACTACATTGGTCTGAGGCCCTATGACCAGGGCTATGTAGGTAGCACTCAGATAACACATCCTCTGAGGTTAGCTCGACCACCCCCGTTTGTTCGTCTCTTTGATGGACAAACCTTCTCTTTTGTGACTTTGATCACGCTCAACTCTGCCAACTTTGACCAATCATTTTCTTTGACCATTCCTCCCTTTTAGGGAGAACTACATTGGCCTGAGGCCCTTTACACAAGGGCTATGTAGGCAGCACTCAGATCATCTGACGTTTTCTGAGGTTAGCTCGGCCACATTCTTTTGTCCATCCATCCCCTTGACCAATGACCATTGGAGATCATGCGTATCTCCTTCGACCTTCGACTACTTCCAAGCCAATGTTGCCTTGGTTGTTTTTCCATGTGTGCTACCTCACGGTTGGTTAGCAGAATTGTCCGCAGACTATTTTTGACCCTTCGCAAGTATAGGATCGCAAGCCAGTTGATCTCTACTACTTGTGGCATTTTCGTGTTGGGAGCACTTCCTGAGCCTGGGATACCTGGAACACGATGACCATTTGGAGTTTCAGCTTAGATTGAGTAACCTGATCAGCAGACGACTAAATGCTGGGGCCCGGTTACTTCAATTTTGGCACTCCTCAACCCTTGACCTGTGACACTTTTGACCTGACCATCTTGTGCAGTGGTATGCGCACAATCATGACTTTTGCATCATTTTCACTCACTTTTCATCTTTCTCATCCACCTATTGTCAAATTAGCACCCGACATCAGGTTCCTTCCCTCGACTCCCGCTTTGAGGGGGAATACCTCATCCATACTTCGGGGCAATCCACATCATCCTTCACCTGGGGCAACCACCTCCTGTTTTTGTCTTGTAGTTCGTCTACCTCATCCATACTTCGGGGCAATCCACATCATCCTTCACCTGGGGAAACCACCTCCTGTTTTTGTCTTACAGTTCGTCTAGAAAAACCAACAAGACAAAAAGGGGCAAATGTAGACACCTAAAAAGTGTCTAACCCTTGGTCTTCCTCTCTCCCCTTGGTCCCTTGCCACTTCGACTATCCCTAACCTACCTAGGTCTTATTAATTGAAAATAATCATCTATTTTTAATTAAATAAGTCCATTTTCCCTCTCCATGCCACCTCGCCACCCTAGGATACCCTCTTTGGATCCCCTTCATTCCTCACATGGCCATTTAATGCCTTAGTCTCCCATTCCAACCTCTCCTCTCGCCCACTTAACCCCCGTTGACCGTTTCATCCTCGCATTCATTTGACCCGGCGATTGGGAAATGGATGAAAGGCTATTTTTAGCCTTTCTCTGGCCTTTTAGCCACTGACGTCGATCAACCGTCGACTGATGTCGGCGATATTGCCAGCATCGACGCCTTTCATAACGGCTTCTGCACCATTATCTCTCTCTCTTGGCTTCTCTTCGCTTCTCTGCGTCTCTCGCTGGCATCCCGACTCTTGAATCTTTGCATCAAACCCTTGTATCCATCCTTTCACTTGACCTCTCTGCCAATAAATCTGACTCTCTCCCTTAGGTACACAGCAAGCTTCTGCAAGTGGACAACAGGGATTCTCCATCAGCAACAGGTCTTCACATCCGGCATCACCAGCAACAGGACACCAACCTACATCATTTTCTTCAGCAAGGCACAAGTAAGTACTCTGTTTGTGTTTTCTTTATGCTTTCTAGTTATCTGCTTTTAAACTAGATTTAGTGCTTCTTTTCCCCAACCTAGACTGTTAACCAAACCAGGCAGACCCGGATTCCTATCTCCCTGATTGGCCTCCTTTATCTTTCTATCCCTTTTCGACATTTTGTCCATTATCCTAGACCTCTGCATAGACCTTCAACAGAAACTAGACTCTCCTAGACCATTTTGTACGTCCACAGACCCGTCCACAGACCAAGCCCAGACCAGACTCTGTCCAGACTCGACCAGACCCTGCCTAAATCCCGTCCAAGCCCACTGCCCCGACCGACGCCGGTCACTTCCTCCACCGATGTCGGCAGACTAACCGACGTTGGCACCTCTGACAACCGATGCCGGTAGAAACCACCGACACTAGCGACTGCAACCAGGCTGATAGCTTCTTCCAGGTAAGCCTTTGCTTTCTTTTCTCTTTTAGTTTGCTATCATTCCAGTCTATTTTAGCATTCTGTCATTTATCAGTCATTTATCTTTTATCAAAATAGTGGGTTGACCTCCCTTAAGGAATTTCTCATACTTCTGGGAACAAGCTTTCGCTTGGCAACCCACCATCTATCCATCTAATGCCTTTTTGTCCAAGTTTTCTTCTTTGCAGGTGTCATTCCTCCACAGCCAAAGAGGGGTACTCACAGCGTCTAGATTACGGTGCACAATCTTTATCCAGGTACTTCTAGCCTTGTCCATTTCTTTAGTTTCTTTATTCATCTTTTGAATGTAGAAAGTGAATTAGCGATAGAAACACATATACCCCACTTGCATCTCATCACATGTCACGTGAGTGTAACATGAGATGGTGCTTTGGGAAATAGAACATGATAACACACAATGTTGATGCTAAGTAAAGTGTAGTAAGAAGCACATAAGATAAATGAAAGGATAGAATTGAAAAACACATACCTTTACTTACCTTAGTGTTGTAGATAAAGAATTAAATTGCAATAAAAAGTGAAGGCATCTAATGTGAAAAACACTAGGCAAACCTATAGAAGTTAGTGCAAAAAATAACTAAAAATCGAGTTTTATGGAAAATAGGCATATGATAGTGGAAAATAATCTCTACATCATCATAAATCCAACACATTTTAAGGTTTTGAAAATGGATGAGTAAAAACAAAGATATAGACAAAATAAGGAATCTACAAGATAATAATTAAAGAATTTGAATTTTGAAAATTGATTTAAAATAGGGGAAAAGACAAGTCATTTGTTATTTTGACTTGTGAAAGAAAGAAAAATAAATCTCTAGAGACCAAATGAGCTAGGATGGTGAGGAGATGGAAAGATAGACAGGGAGAGGCTCTAAAGGTAGCAACGGGTACATTACAGGTATGCAAATGTGAATATCAAACCGATTATTAAAATTTGTAGTGAATTAAGTTTATTTTCTATAATTTTGAATTTTAAGAATTTTTAGATGTCATAATGAGACAAAATTAGATTCTAGGGGTAGAAAATAGATATATAGGAAATGTTTTTAGAGGAATTAGGAAGAAAGTGATAAAATGCACTTTTTTATGAAAATGCAAGTGGTTGGCAAGCAAAATGAACTAGGTCAACCTAGTAAACCCAATAGGCTAAAACTAAGTAGAATCACATTGCTGACCTAGTAGGTATGGGTCAACCTTGTACATTCTATAGCATACCACCCTATTACAATTTTTCAACTAATTTGAAAGGTCTAGAATGACAATACGACACTAGGAATGGGGGAAAAAGAGGTTTGACTAAGATTTTGAAGTCAACGAGGGCAAAAATAGGGAAATTTTGGTCAAAATAGTTTGACCAAAGAACTAGAATAAGTATATAAAAGTGTGTAGAAGGATAAAAGATGGATAGAATGGCTTGAGATGACCAAAGGAGGGCATGAAGGACTAAGTATGATAAAATAGGGTAAATTAAATAAAAATGAATAAGTTTAAAATCAATTACGCTTGTTTTTTATTTTAAAAAATGTAAAAAGATTGTATTATGTCTATACATGTTATGAAGGAACTAATACATCCTTTGTTATTTCTTTTTTATAGAGACAATGGAGGTTCTAGAGATTGGTGGATCTAGCCTTGTTACAAAAATTATTGAAGTGATTATTAGATAAAGATAGCGCTATACTATTATTCATATGTCTAGGAGGCATAGCTGATATGTGCAGGATCCCCATGAGTGATGATCTATTAGTCATGTTCTTCAGTTGCTAGGAATGACTGACTAACACCTTTAGATAGAAGGTGGATGGGGATGTGATAGAGGTGGCCATCACATGAGAGGATGTCCATGTCATCCTTGAGCTTCCCATAGTAGGAACATCGATGACCATAGGGATACCAGATAGCATAGAGGAGAGGAGAGCCTTAACCATATGGGCTATAGGCTCAAAGATGATTTTGGGAGGATGGAGAGTTAGTATATATAAAGTATATACATCAAAAAAAAATTATATTTGAAAAGCTATGATAAGACTTATAACATAGTTGATGTTATTTCACAAGTCAGATGGTAAGGTACCACTGTTCATGGTAGCCTTAAGTAGGATGGTGCTAGAATAGAAAGTTATATATGATCTGGGATCTTTCACCTAGGTCTGTCTCATACATGATCTATATGAGATGCTGATTAGAAGGAAGAAGACCATGGGACTGATCATATTGGTGATAATATGGATATATGAGAGGTTTCCTATGTATCGACCAACTAGGTTTCCCTATGTACTTAATGATAGATCACCTCAAGTCCTAAGATGGAGAGAGGACCAGGTAGCATAGGTTGTGCCCCATGTGCTAGTGTTATAGTTAGTGAGATGTATAGACATAATGTGGTAACTATATGGATACATAAAAATTATATGGGTGAGTTGACACATAGTTATACCAGCAACAATGAGGATAGAGGTGGTTTGACACTATACATGGTGGAGAGATCCATATCCTATAGTCATACTAAAATGTAATTTTTACAACTTGAGCATGACTTATGACACCCAAACCATAGGTCTCTGCTACTCACTTACACAACCCACATAGGCATGTTTTCACTATTTCCCAGTCATTCAAAGCCTTCTTGATTCAACCCCTATTGTCCTAAACTCCTCTCCTAGAAATAGATCTATCCCATAGGGTCCCTTTCCCCTTGGATAATAGTGTCATAGGTTGGACTATAGTGCTAGGACCTAGGGTGTCCACTTTCTATTGTTGATGTCCAAGTCCACAATAGCCTCAAATAGTCAGATTTTCCCAAATCCTTATCTTCTCCCTTGTTAGCCTAATACAAGTTCATATAACCTAAGATCACTAGTTTCCATATAAAATTGCATTGAAAGGTTATTTATAAGGGTTATAAATCATTTAAAAGGCACAAGCTAGAAATATACTAAAGCACACTCAAGAAAATATTCCTATTCGCTACATACAACCAATCACTTTTATTTCTAGCCTATCTACACTCTCGCACCAGTCACAAGTCATATCAAGCTTTCCCAAATTTTCATACACTTGCATTACATATATATGATTGCAGAATACACATTTAAATTGGGAGAAATACATTGGACTTGATCCCTCTTTAGAGTATTGGTATACAGGCAGTGTGCCCACACATGGAGTGTGATCACACATTCAGTACATATTACACACTAACCCCTTTTTCCGGTCAGATTTGATATCACCTATCAAGAATGAAGAGGAACTAGGATCTTTGAAAACAAAATAAATTGCAAATAGAGCTTCATGAACAACCAGGACTAGATATTTTAGGAATAATGTCTCTCAGAGTAAATGAATAGAACCCAAAAAGCTCAAAAAGCTTAGACACTAAAGATTATAGAGCCAAAACTTGGACTACAGCGTTGGACCTTTAGGTGTCCCATTTTTTGCACTCTTATCTGGATAGAGAATATAATTCTAGATCTTATTTTTGATAGTTTGCCTAGCTAGATCAATAATTTTCATCCTCTGTCTCCTTCGTATCAACCCAAAATCAGCTAAGTTTTACTCTCTATCCCCTTCTTTGCTATTTTTAGAAATCAATTAAGCACTTCTAGATTCAATAAATCAGTAGGTTAATTAAGGTACATTTATTTATTTATTTTACCCTTAATCTATACCCCTTTACTATTTAGGAAATTAACCCTTATAGTTTCCCAAATTTAGTAAAACATTTGGTGAACCCGACTTACCTTAAATTATTGTAAAAAAAAGCATAGAAACCCTAGGGCTAATTATTTCTAATTTTTTTCAATATTTTTCTAATTTTTATTGAATTTAAAAATTAAAAAAAAAACTACAAATTAATTACAATATTTTCAATAATTCACTAAAACCCTTGTTTGCACATACTAGGTCCTATTTGCATACAAACACTTTCAAACCATTAGGAAAAATATATTGCTAATTTTAGAAATATTTTTAGATTTTTCCTAAATTTTTCAAGCTAAATTCTATAAATTTATTAAAAAAAAATCAAATTATTACATTAAGTTTTTTAAAAATCATTTCAAAGCCCTAGTTGCATCAACTAAATCCCAGTAATTTTCAAGTAATATTTCACTTATTTTCTACAAATTTTGATTGAATATTAAAATAAAAAAATCACTTCAAATTTTAAAAATTCATAATAATTCAAGAAAATTTATGTCTCAAAACCATAGTTACATCTACTAGGTCCCATTCAAGCAAATGATTTCTCATATTTTTTTGAATTTTATCTTGCATACTTAGCTTAGAAAGTCAATTTCAAATTCAAAAGTTCATATTATTTTGCAAATAATATTTCTAAGAAATCCCTAGTTACATATACTAGTGCCTACTTTGAATCTTGAGCTATCACCTTACGTACTTGGAGTTCAATATCCTTTTTATGCATATTCCAATTTATTGTTTAGATTATTTTTGTGTAATCTACTCTATTATTTTCTAAATTATTTTCCTTATTCCATCTAAACTCCTTGCATCTCTTCCTTTGAGAGGGAGTGCAAGACTTAGTGGAAACCCTCCTAAATTCAACCAAATTCTTACAACCTATTCTTATAACATGGATAAGAAATCAACTCAGGTCCTTATTATAGATCATGTACATCTAGATTACACTAATTTCAATTAACATGATTTTGATAATGAGAAATATGAGAATAATAATGATGAGACACATACTGATGCTCATGTTCTATCATATTGGACTACCGATCCACTTCCACCCATTATTGATAATGAAGTTATACTCAATAAAGATTTGATTTTACAAAATTTTAGAGAAAGACTCAGGGAACAACCTCACAATCATGATAACATCTTTAAATCTATCATGGAACTAAAGAGGGCCAAACAAGTTGAGTCTTCTCAAACTATAGATCCACTAGTTGCACATGACACTACAGGTGCAACTATGTCATAACAACCCCCTATAGTATCCCAGCCTTCTTTTATGACACCACCTATAATTAGTATATCCATATCTCATGATGTGGTAGCCCTTGTGTAATAGATTCAATCTCTTCAATCCAAGGTGCAACATCTTGAGCAAGGTACCACTAGATATACATAGGCATTAGACTCCTTCACTCTATTGTATACACCTTTGGTATGACATATAGTTATTACACCCTTACCACCTATACCTATACAACCTAAGCTCACTCTTTATGATGGCAGGGTTGATACAGAGACACATTTGAGAGCCTTTCATGTAGCATGTTTGGATTATGTACCAAATGACTAGCTATTAACTAGATTATTTCTAAGGAGCCTTAAAGATTATGCATTACAATGGTTTTATAGTCTACCTAATCAATAAATTAATACATTCAATCCTCTTTTCAACATGTTCCTAGCACATTTTAGTATCAATATCAGTGATAAGGTTTCATATGCCCAAATTATATAATAAAAATAGAAATTAAATAAGCCTCTCACCGAGTATGTTCATACATACAAGACCATATTGGCTAAGATGACTATCCCTATGGTAGATCAAGAGTTATAGGAACTCTTCAAATAGAGTCTTCTACCAGTTTTTCATGAGATAATCATGTTCAAATGTTTCTCTTATTTCACTAAATTGTGTCACACTTTAAAAGAAAGAGAAATTAAACTCATTTCAATGGGAAAATTTAAGTACACAAGTGCGTCAGATACAACTAATAAGAATAACAATAAATCCTTGTATAAGGTCAAACTCAATGATAGTAAAGGATTGACTCAATAGATAGTTAATGTGGCTTTAGAGCCTTCATAGAGAGTCACTTTATTAGCACCTCCTTGATGACCTTCTACAAATCTATCAGTTCCTCTAGCCAGAGTTCTATAGTAGTTATTAGAATGTAACATCATATATCTTCCTCCTATCAAAGAAATTAATCCAACAAACCATCTTCCATAGAGATATGACTAGAATGAATTTTGTGACTATAATAGGGCACCAAGCCATATTACAAATAGATGCATTAGTCTCAATCATAAGATATAAGATCTAATTGATGGAAATCAAATTAATCTAGGCACTTCAGCTAAGCCTCCTTTGTCTAAATCAATGTAGGATAAGTCATTAAAAATATTTTTAGATCTATTTTCATGGCATGGAAAGTCAAAGACATAAGAAACATCAAGTTTACATCATGTATATCAGGCACATCCTCTACTAGTTGCATACAGGGCATCAATAGTTGATTCACATACATTAAACCACATGATTGGTAATTTTCATTATAGCATTCTAGTTTGGCCTCCCATCTCCTTTTCCCAATAGGAGATTATTGAGGATGACACAGATTATCACATGCTCTTCATTATAGTTTTTATTCATGGTCATCCCATTCAAAGTGATCTAATTGATAATGGATCCAATGTTAACATGTGTACTATGACACTGCTACATCACTTGGGTTATAGAGAGCAAGATATTACTCCAAAAAATATAGTTATCAGTGGTTTCATTGGACATAGTTAGACTACATTATGTGAGATCCTCATTCCTCTACAGGTTGGTCCTACACATATGACCACCTCATTTACTATAGTTCCTATCATGGGAGTTTTTGGCATGTTACTGATAGACCTTGGATATAAAAACTTTTAGCAGTTCTATTTTTAGTACATCAATACATGAAATTCATTCATGCTAATCAAGTTATCATAGTTACTAGAGTTCCATATGAGTTTCCACTTCTAGTTTCAGAGCCAATTTTAGTTCTATTACCAATTCTATCTCTTCCACTAATTTTTTCTTTAATTTAGCATTAAACATAGATATGATATATATTCCTAGTACATAGGGTTCATACACCTCCATAGCTTTAGGCTTCTAGACAACTTCTAACTATAGTATTCACACCTAGAGTAGTTTCATTGAAATCTCATGCATATACACATAGAGCACATGTTCAATGAGTTTCTCCTACTTATAGATGGTCCCTAAGATCCCTATATCTGCATCCACTTCTCAAAATTATAGAGGGTCCCCACAATTAATTTTTAATTTAGATACTTTAGAGCATTTATAGCATATACAATTTTCAAAACCATAGTCTCAGCATTTATATTATGCTTCACGATCATGCACAATTCCACTCTTCAATATAGGACACCATGACAAGGAGTCTCATCTGAGACTCATCAGTTAGTATCACTTCTTTCCAACATTGACTATACATATTATAGCCTGCTTGATTGTACATAATTTCCTCTGCTTGATTATACATAGCTCAAATATTTCAAAATACAACAATAATATAATATTTTAAAAATATAAACACATGTCAATTATATGCATCATCTATGTTTTACATTTATAACCATTATGCTAGACTTATATTACATTGTTCTATGCCATTGTTTGTCAATTTATCTATATTACTAAGCTTCACTTGATCTTATTTAAGTGTGTGTAGTGCATCCATATCCTTGATTGCTTCACTCCACCCATCAAGGGGGCATCCTACTTCTACATTCTAGCTACATATTGATACATCTACCCATTGGGGGCATACTCTACATGAATACACCATCTAGGTTATGTCATTCTTACAGTATACACTATACACATCTTGTTGTAGTATGTTGCTTACTTGCTTAAATGGATATCACGTCTACATCCATTAGCATATATCACACTTCTATATTTCATACCATATACATTAGTCTTGTATCACATATTTTTTATACTCTTGCTTCTTACTTTCCATAGTTAGATGCATGTTTATATTTCTATTACTTTGCATAATTTCACTTTTTGCTTTGATTAAGATAGACGTATTTTAATTTTATAGTTCCTATTTGCTTCTTGCTTGTGTTTTAGGACATTTTCCAATGTCCTTTATTCTTATGTGTGTGCCTTTGGAAACTTACCAATGTCCTTTATGTGTGGCTTTCATGTGCTTGTAGCCCTTGTGCCAATCTTTACTTATTCTCATTGTGTGTATGCAGCATTTGAACATGCCTTATGCCTTTTGTGCTTATTTGGCCCACTGGCCACCCTTGCATATTTCTTGATTCTTGCTTTATATGTTTGTTGCGTGATTGTTTATCTTTGTGTGCAATGCCATCATTCCAATCATGCATTTACCTTACTTCTTGGATTCCATGATGGACATCATGCTTCATCCCTCCATGCCACTAATAACTAACAACTAACATTATAAATCCCATTTTACTCTTATGAATATGTTATTACATTTTTATATCTATTTAGGCATACCCCCATGGATCTAACAATCTCTCTCTATAACTTTTTCTATATCTTGAGATAATGTATATCAATGTTATATCAAATGTTCTTGTATCTTAACACACTTTTAGGGCTTCTTCTTCTAAGGGTAGTCATTATAGGGTATTCATTCCTACCCATAGAAGAGGCAACAACAAATAGGGGTATTTTCATAGAGATCAGATCTTCTAATAGTAAAAAAAGTAGCTTCATAACAATACAATATAGAATCTAGAACTACATTGGACTTGATCCCTCTTCAGAGTATGGTATGTAGGCAGCATGCCCACACATAGGGTGTGATCACATGTTCAGTGCATATTACACACTAACTCCTTTTTCTAGTTGGATTTGAGATCACCTATCAAGCATGAAGAGTAACTAGGATCCTTGAAGACAAAATTAATTGCACATGGAACTTCATGAATAATGAGGACTTGATATTTTAGGCACAGGGTCTCCTAGAGTAAATGAATAGAACCCAGAAAGCTTAGAAAGCTTAGACACTAAATACTACATCACCAAAACTTGGAATATAGTGTTGAACCTCTATGTGTCCTATTTTTGGCACTCCTATCTAGTTAGAGAGTAAAATTTTGGATCTTATTTTTAATAGCCTACTCAGTCAGATTAGTAATTTACAACCTCTGTCTCCTTCATATTAGCCTAGAATTAACTAAGTTTTACTCTTTATCCCCTTGTTTTATATTTTTAGAAATCAATTAAGCACTTCTAGATTCAGTAAATTAGTAAGTTAATTAAGGTAAATTTATTTATTGATTTTTTCCTTAATCTAGACCCCTTTACTATTTATAAAATTAACTCCTATAGTTTCCCAAATTCAATAAAACACCTCTAATGGCATGGGTGCTAAGATAGATTGGCCTTACTCATCTAGTGATATCAATATTAGTACCAAAGTAGTGGGATAAACATGTGAGGCAACCATGGGGGAAGAGAGGACTAAGACCAATAATAGTGAGATTGAAACTCAAACCATGTCATGAACAACCATGGACTAGTCAAGCATGATGGGGAGTAAAGCAAGAGGATAGGAAGGAAAAGTAGAGATACCAGATGTACCACATCATTTATATAGTAGGAGGATCTATGATCACTAAGGAGATGATGATGATAGAGGTATAAGGAGATAGAAGATATCGATGTCATCCTTGATAAGCCAGTAGAGGAGCTAGAGGAGGGATAAATGATAGAGAGACCTCTTAGGCACAAGTTGAGATGGACATGAGCCATGATAGAGGGATTTGAGATAAGAAGGTAACCTATAGAGAAGGTAATATTAAGATACATAAATGGTGAGATTATGATAGGTAGTCATGCAAATGATGAGACCATATTAGTTGAGACACAGATAGGTAAGAAAATATGGTTAACTTATTTCTTTGAGTTTTTATTTGGAAATAGAGATAGATAGATATTTTTAGATATAAAAGTGATCTAATATCCATCTAGTGTGATTTGGAAGGCATAGATAAGGATGTATAGGAGATATTTGGGTCCTTATTAAGGGGGACACTCCATGAAATCCTAGATGAGACTCTACAGCCATATGACCCTACTACATTGGAGGATCCTAATGTACTATCTACCCCAACTTAGATGAGTTAGATTAGACTAGCTGGGGAGGAAATGAGGTAACTACATGCATAAAGAGAGAGGATGTAACCACTAGTAGAGATGGTTGTAGGTGATATATAGGCATGGTAGGCCCTATCTAAGGAAATAACTATGCATCTAGACATAGTGATGCAGATGATAGAGATCCACACCCAATTGATGCAGTCTTAAGTATAGGTAGTGCACCTACAAGGATAGGTAGAGGGATTAATATCTTAAATAGCCTCCTTATAGTGTATTATTCAAAGGAGTGAGACTAAGGCCTCAACAAGCAACATAGCTAGGCCATAAGATAGACAAGATGGAGCCTAGCCATAGAGTTGGAACATTATATATTGTTGTATTTATTGTATCAAATTCATGATATATATATATATATATATATATATATATATATATATATATATAGATCATTTTGACATATTGTTATTGGTTTTGTATGTTTTCATTATAGTTTATTATGGTTGTGCATTATGGTTATAGTTGTGGATGCTTTGGATATATTTCTTTCTCTCACATGTATTTAGATTTGTTGTATATGCTATAGGAAATATATGACATGTGGTTTCTTTTCTAGCATTATGTAAGACACATGCATGTTTAAAAATAAATAAGCAAAAAGGACTTGGAAAAATATAATCAATCAATAAAATGTACAACAAACTATTTCAATCCAAGTAATGTGTAATAACAAGAAAATGACTAAGTATAAAGAACCAAGAAATGGTAAAACAAGATGTTAGAAAAAGGGATTTGTTTTTAAACCAAAGTGAAATATCTTTGCACCAAATTAAAATAAGTAAAATCATACTAATTCATGTTGGTAAGTATGAAAAACAATGTCATAAAATGGAAGGTATGTAAAAGGGCATAGATGGTATAAAAACAAATAAATTAAGTCAATAAATTATAATCTATCACATTGGTAACTATAATATAAAATTAAAATTGGAAAAAGATTGGTCTTAAATTGATCACACTAATTCAATCTAGGAAGTATGAAAAATTCAATAAATTGTTGTATTCTTACATGCACTCAAAAAATAAAAAGATAAAAAAGATGAAATAAAAATGAAGCATAAAACACACTAAATCAAGGTTGGAAACATGTCAATGATGTGTAACTTCATAATAAATTGAACCTTATCTCATATTTGACACATGTAATTTTATTTGTTACTTAGGTATTGGAAAATTTTGTGAGGAATGTCAGGTCCTATCCATAGTCTTACACTATAACTCATAAATATAACACCATTGGGGTGGAGTAAATAGGAAAAAAGGTAATCAAGGATGTGGGTAATAGTAAGGGAAAAATGGTAATTTGTGAGGATGGTCATGCCCTATCAATAGTCTTACAATGTAAATCAAAAATGAAATCCCAAGGGGATTAATCATTAGACAAAATAATATTTCTCAAGAGGAAATATGAGGGACAGAGGGAATGAAAAAGGGAATGTAAAAAATAAATATTTAGGCATCTTATGAGATTACCTTAGGAGAAATGACACATACTAAGGACATGAAAAGACACTAAGTGACTAGTGGTCATCTATGTACAAAGGAAACATGTTCTCTATAGACACAAAGCTTTGTAGGCAAATAGGCATGCTACTAAGATCAACTCATGAAGGTATATTTGTACAAGAAAAATTAAAATGAACCTACCTTCTCAAGATGTGTTTCTCGATCTTTAGGACCCCTTATAGAGTTGCTAGTCTATTGATAAGATTGGGTACTTGTGTGAAAAATTAGGTAGTACTAATTTTTTTATTCTCCTTTTCTAATATAATTGCCTACCATACCCCAAAGGACCTTGGATATATCATGCGGCCAACTATGGAGTTTGAAATTCAATTATTAAAAGGAGATGTGTGTTGAATCATGTATTTTAGTGTGATTTAACTTTTATGTATAATTTTGCCTTTTGTATCATCACCTTTTGTTTGAATGATTTGGATTTTAACTTTTTTTATGGATTTTTAAGATTCCTCCTCCATACAAACTTGAAATGACCAATCATGAGAGATGTAGTGATACGTACAAATGAGTTATAGGCTAAGGATAAAGGAAGCTAAGTAACCAAAGACAAAGACTAACTAGGACACTTAGGCTTGTAAATGAACAAGCATGTGATCTCAAGTCTCAACCATGTATATTCTAAGTTTGTGAAAAGGGAAAAATGAAAAAAGAGACTCAAAAGTGGACTGGTGTAAGGAGATAGTAAAGAGTAGGATTGTTTTCTAACTAATCACATGGTAAAAGGGAGATAATAACCAAATGGAATAGGGTTTGTATAACCAAGTCAAAATGTTAATAAATCATGAAAAATGGAGATAAGAAAGTAAATAGTAATGAAGATGAAAGAAAAGAGTTTTGAGAAAAATTCAAGCAAAAGAGAGAAATCAATGATAAAAAGACAATCATATGTGAAATATAAATGATAAGATAAGAAAGATATAGTACAAGAAGTAATATCACTATAAATGATAAGGAAAATTTTTACATAGTGATAAATGATATAATAGATAGATAAAGATAAGATTGGAGCACATGTCCAACCCAAATGAAATTATGAAAGAACCATGCATGTGCTCATAAATACTGATAAATCTATCCACACACATTATCCAATACATTAGATAAATCTTTATGCTAGAGATGAACTACTTATAATGTATCATCAATCTTTAATGAATACTGGGTAAATAATTATTTTCTAATCTCCTCCACAAAAAAAGTATGAATGCTCAAAGGATCATGTTGAGGAGGGAAATTAGGCAAGGGATGGTTAGGAGAATGTATGGGAGTAGGCTCTATGAGAGATGTAGGTATCACTATTGGAGAAGTATCCTTAAGTGAGAGAAGGTCCATGGGTGAGGGAGTCACAAGTGGAGGCACAGAAGATGGTGAAGGGACCACATGATGTGATGGAACCATAGTAGGTGGAGCCATAGGAGAGGAAAGTGGAGCCTTATTATGGGAGTGACATATGGGAGGAGTGATATAAGGTCTATAAATAGTTACAAGGTGATCCTTAATATGTTGTTGAAGGATGTATCAATGATCAGTATGATGGGTGCTGTATAGATGCCATAGATAATATACCTTTCCATACTTGGGTAGATACTTAGGAAGTAACTTTGAGGGAAGTATGGATTTGTCTAATGATGGGGAATAAGGAAATAAGGTATCAATATATTATTGTAAATTAAAAAAATGGGTATAAAAATAATTATCTAACCCATAAAAGTAATAAATATGCTTGTGAGTGGTTTTAGTAGAAGCACTCACGAAAGGAGGTGTAACAAGAGTGGAAGAAGCTAGAGAACACTCATCAACCCATTTGGTGGGTAGAGGAGCCATCTTAGGTAATGGAAGCAAAAAATAACCAAGGGAGGTTTATGATGAGGAATTAATAGAATAGGCTCAATGAAAGGAGTAATGGAATCAAAAATAGGGGTAGGCTCATCAATAGTAGAAAAAAAATAGGCTCAACTATAGTAGGAGTAAAAATGGATTCTGATAAGGGATCTATTTATGGAGGATCAGGATCTATAAAAGGTCTAAGGAGAGTTCCACTAACCTCAAGGGTAAACCAACTACAAGGGTTAGGGTACTTAGCAAAATGGTAAGTCTTAGTCATAACACAATTTATGAGCATAATCCTACATGGATCCTCAAAAATTGGAGGTGTCAGTACTAGCTCTACCCTATGATAAAGGGGAAAAAATACAAAAATTAAGAAATATAAGTGAAGGAAAATGATGAGATGAACAAAAAGACTCAATTAAAGAAGAATGATAATAGATAATCTTAGCATCATGGGATTCTACAAGATTTCTAACAATGGATCATCTAAGGAATAACCATCATCATAATTTGGGGTGTGAAGGTCAATGATGCAAGTAGGGATGACCTTATCATCCAATGAAATATGGTGAATAAAATTCATATTCTTGGTCAAGACTATGGTAATTTCATCATAAGGAGGCTTATGAGAGTGAGGTTGTAAGGAAGTAGTGAGTTGTGAGATGAGATGAGGTGAGAGATCTAAAGTTTTGATCTATAGGTTAATCTCATCGGGCTCATCATCATTAGAATATAATAGGTTAGGAGGAATGTTACCAATGAGCTCAAGATGCCCACTATAACCTCAGGTTAAATTAATAGGAAAGTTCAGACATTGAGACTCATAAAGTGGAACACTTGGCAAAGGCTCAAGAGTAGGAATCTTGAAGACACCACGATCTTGGAATTGTTCAAAATTCAAAGGGTTAGTGTCACCTTGAATCCTATAAATGGATTCATTATGAGGGAATTTAATGCATTGGTAAGTAGTAAAAGTAATAAATCTCACGCAGTGAGTCCATGGCCTACCAAGCAAGATGTTATAATAAATGGGAAAGTTAAATTTCATCACCTTCACACAGATGGTGATAAGTGGAATAGTAATGAGAAGCCACACACAACCTAGAGGAGGAATTTGCCTTTCAATCATATCATTGGTAGGATCTACATGTAGACTTCATATTACATTCTGAATATCAAAGAGCCCTAAAGAACTCAAGAGAGGCAACATAAATTCTATAACCTTCATCAATCAATGCATGCTTAACTTGGATATTACCTATTTGGATGATAATAAATAAGGGAGGATCATCCACATAAAGTAGAATCTCATCAAAAATCATAGAATCTATGGGAAGTTTTAAGTAAAGAGAAGTGTCTATAATTTCATCAACATTGATAGACATATCTTCACATTATTATAATATACTATCTTTAAATTCAAAAAAAGCTACCTCTCATCCTTTTAGAGGAGGATGAGGAACATTCATCTTGAATAGTAGTTTCATAAGATGGTTTCTATGATGGGAAGAAGTCCTCATGAGCTCAAGGAACAAAATTTGGGATGGGAAATTAGTGAGTTATGCTATGGGATGCCACTCATCATAACCCATAAGAATTTTGTTAGATATAGGTGCATAATGATTAAGGAGGTCCTCGAAAGGAGAAGCCAAAGTGCATTAAAAATTTTATTGATAAGAATGAGAAGAAGGTTTGAGACAAGGTTTTAGATTATGTTGAGATGATGAATAAGTTGGTTCATGTTGATTTTGAGAAATTGTATAAGTGTTAGTAGAATATTGATTATCATTAGTATTGGAATATTATAGAATAATGGTAGAAATAGAATGGGAAGTGTTATCCAAGGGAGAATCATAAATTATATCATCAAAACTAATAAATGTCATTTTCCCTAACTCATTTAAATGAGTTAGATAAGAATCTTGGATAACATGATATGTTCTAGATGGAGTGTAGATAGGTTGGGAATCAATGAAATCCACCATCCTTCACATATTAGTAATGCTAACCACATTTTCTTTAGAATTTGGTTTAACAAGACTTTCAACATTATTGGTGGAAGGGGTGGGCTTATCTTGGGTGTCTTGAATTGGTTGATGATTAGGAAGATGGTCCTCATATATATCTAAATGAGTGTTTACCTTATTTAAGGCTTGAGTTTTATCATGTGATTTATAATCCTTGAAAGCAATTTCATAAGCTTGTTGATGCTTTCTAATGATAAAATCCTGATCAAAATTTGGTCTAAAAACAAAATCCATAGCTAAATTATGAATTTGTCTATAGGTCTCATGAGAATGACCCCAACTAGCATGAAACTAGAAAAACTTGTTAGGATCATACCAAGATGAGTAGGATGAGTAGGGTTAAGATATTATAAAAGAGGCCTAGGTAGATGCTTATGCAATTTAGGTAAGGATAAAGGTTTGTGAATGTTGATATTATTTAGTGAAGAGAAATTAGGATTAGTATATTTTTGAGAAGGTGGAACTGGTTCTGAAGATTGGTTAGGAACAACATCTTGAACATTGTGAATGGTGTCATAAGAATTTGTAACACCATCATTAGTAATATTATGGTTTTTGTTCTTTAGTAAGAGATGAGTACCCATAGAAGGTTGGGGTGGATTTAATTGAAGCATAAGGAAATATTTTCATTTAGCTTAGTCGATATCCTCCTCCAAGGTACATAGAGAGAGAGTGTGGACTTGATATTGTAATTTAGGAATAAGGGAATTGGTAAAGAGATTGAAAAGATTGTCATTGACCATGTTATGTTCACATTTGTTTGAAAAAGTTTTACACCCTTTAACATAGGATTGATCAATTTAATTTTTATTTTATTTAAAATTTATGAAATGGGCCAAAGTGTTTTTAGAAAGATTACTAGTCTGGAATTCTTGAAATAAAGCATTCACTAAATCCCCCAAACTAGTAATGGAATGAGGTCTAAGTTGATTGTAAAAATTAAGGGAATAACTTTTGAGGGTTTTGGCAAGGGGCTTGTTAGTATAAAAGGTGTTTAATTTGACCCAATCCTTATAAATATTTCTAAATGTCTTAAGATGAAGGGTGGGATTAGTTGATCCATTATAATAAATTTTAGGTGTTATACCTCCTATGTCAATGTTAGCAATTTTAGTAAGAGGCTCATTTTGTAGATTCTTGATGTTTTTTTTGATTAAATGAGGTTGAGGAATGTGATTACCTTGAGAATAGCAAAGAGGAAGAAGGGGTAAATTCTAGTCATGTGTGCCCCAAGCCATTGGTTATGGATGAAATTGAAGGTAAAGAAGGTGGTTTTGCATTCTCATCATTTGATTTGTGTTATGAGCTTGAAATGTATTCATTTAATTAAGAGTTTTCAATAGAAGTTGATGTGTTTGATTAGCATTAATAGAATCATTAAGGTTAGAATTATTGTTAGGATTAGTGGCTTGGGTACCACTATTGGTATTGATAGGAGCTTGAGAATAATTATGAGAGTGTGATGCACTAGTGGAAAAAATTGCTTATGTAGTAAAAGATGGACTAGTGAATGGTTGAGCGAAAAAAGTACTAGAAGCATGATTTCCTTAGGTAGAAAACTAAGCACTAGTATATGGATTAAGGATAGTGGATCTTAAGAGAGGCCCACTAGATGTAGAACTTTCCATGTTAGTTGAGATACTAGGCATGAAGGTGGAAGAAGTTAGAGAAGAAGAGGTCATGGTATGAGAAGGGGTCATAATCAAAGGAGTAGGCTGGGAAAAAAATAAATTAGTACCCCCAAATCCATTTGAGAATGTAGGACTAGGAGAATGAAGCTCTTCAACTTGAACACTAATCATAAGATTGTAAATGGTAGAAGAATCCTTTCCTTGATGTTGAGGAAATTTAGAGATAAAGAAGAGCATTTCAGGGGTATACTCTAATTTGGGTTGGTATTCTAATGAGAAAAGAGGATTATGTTATGAAGAGGTATTAAGAGGGGTCTCATAGTTCATTGTGCAAGTGGAAATATGAATTTTACTAGCATCTAAGAGAGGAGCCCTACTTTGTCTATGGGAGACCCTATGAGGATTGGGAAAGTTAATCATGTCTATTGACTGTAACTCAGTGTCATTGTCAAATAGAAAGTTCATGATGAAGGGAAAGGAAGAAAGATGAGAAAGTAAAGAACCAAGAAGTGACTAAAATAGTAAAGGATCGATTGGGTCAACCTAGTAATAAAATAATGATTATAAAACTATATAAGGTCAACTAGGTTAATCCAGTAGAGTGCACAAAGATTAGAAGAAGAGGTAAAAGAGGTTACAAATAGTACAAGGTTAACTGGGTCCATTTTGTATAGTGCACAGAGGCTAAAAAAGTTATAAGGTTGACTAGGTCAACCTAGTATAACAAATAGGGAAAAATAAAAGGTTGATAACAAGTTATGAACTAAAATAAGAAAAATTTTGTAGTTAATCTAGGAGAGTAAGAATTGAAGGGAAAAAAATAGTCAATGGGATCAATGATATTCAATCTAATTGAATCACATAGTACAAAACCCTACACTAATGCTAGATAATGCAAGTTTTTGCACACATAATTAAGCAAAGAGTAAGCAATCAACTTTAAAAGTAAATATCTTACTAACTGGTCAACCTAAGATGTTTTTTAATATTTTTAAGAAATGATTTTAAATGTGATGGGAAATTGGTTGTAAAGAAAAGAACTAGATAGCATCTAAGAGAGGAGCCCTAATTTGTCTATGGGAGACCCTATGAGGATTGGAAAAGTTAATCATATTTATTGACTGTAACTCAACGTCATTATCAAATAGATATTTCATGATGAAGGGAAAGGAAGAAAGATGAGAAAGTAAAGAACCAAAAAGTGACTAAAATAGCAAAGGATCGATTATGTCAACCTAGTAATAAAATAATGATTATAAAACTAAATAAGGTCAACTAGGTTGATCTAGTATAGTGCACATAGACCAAAAAAAGAGGTAAAAGAGGTTACAAATAGTATGAGGTTAATTGGGTCGATCTTGTATAGTGCACAGAGGCTAAAAAAGTTATAGGGTTGACTAGGTCAACTTAGTATAACAAATAGGGAAAAATAAAAGGTTGATAACAAGTTATGAAATAAAATAAGAAATTTTTTGTAGTTAATCTAGGAAAGTAAGAAATGAAGGGAAAAAAATAGTCAATGGGATCAATGCTATTCAATCTAATTGATTCACATAGTACAAAACCTTGCACTAATGTGAGATAATGCAAGTTTTTACACACACAATTAAGCAAAGAGTAAGCAATCAACTTTAAAAGTAAATATCTAACTAATTGGTCAACCTAAGATGTTTTTTTATACTTTTAAGAAATGATTTTAAATGTGATGGGAATTTGGTTGTAAAGTAAAGAACTAGATAACAATCTAAGGATGGTTTCAGTTAGTTTGGGCAAAGAACTAGATAGCATCTAAGAGAGGAGCCCTACTTTTTCTATGGGAGACCCTATGAGGATTGCAAAATTTAATCATATCTATTGACTGTAACTCAATGTCATTGTCAAATAGAAATTTCATGATGAAGGGAAAGGAAGAAAGATGAGAAAGTAAAGAACCAAGAAGTGACTAAAATAGTAAAGGATCGATTAGGTCAACCTAGTAATAAAATAATATTTATAAAACTATATAAAGTCAACTAGGTGGATCCAGTACAGTGCACAAAGACTAGAAAAAGAGGTAAAAGAGGTTACAAATAGTATGAGGTTAATTGGGTCAATCTTGTATAGTGCACAGAGGCTAAAAAAAGTTATAGGGTTGACTAGGTCAACTTAGTATAACAAATAGGGGAAAATAAAAGGTTGATAAAAAGTTATGAAATAAAATAAGAAATTTTTTGTAGTTAATCTAGGAAAGTAAGAACTGAAGGGAAAAAAATTGTCAATGGGATCAATGCTATTCAATATAATTGAATCACATAGTACAAAACCTTGCACTAATGCTAGATAATGCAAGTTTTTGCACACACAATTAAGCAAAGAGTAAGCAATCAACTTTAAAAGTAAATATCTAACTAATTGGTCAACCTAAGATGTTGTTTTATATTTTAAGAAATGATTTTAAATGTGATGGGAATTTGGTTGTAAAGCAAAGAACTAGATATCAATCTAAGGATGGTTTTAGGTAGTTTGGGCAAAGAACTAGATATCATCTAAGAGAGGAGCCCTACTTTGTCTATGGGAGAACCTATGAGGATCGAGAAAGTTAATCATATCTATTGACTATAACTCAATGTCATTGTCAAATAGAAATTTCATGATGAAGGGAAAGGAAGAAAGATGAGAAAGTAAAGAACCAAGAAGTGACTAAAATAGTAAAGGATCGATTAGGTCAACCTAGTAATAAATAATGATTATAAAACTATATAAGGTCAACTAGGTTGATCCAGTACAGTGCACAGAGACTAGAAAAAGAGGTAAAAGAGGTTAAAAATAGTATGAGGTTAACTAGGTCGATCTTGTACAGTGCACAGAGGCTAAAAAAAGTAATAGGGTTGACTAGGTCAACTTAGTATAACAAATAGGGAAAAATAAAAGGTTGATAACAAGTTATGAAATAAAATAAGAAATTTTTTGTAGTTAATCTAGGAAAGTAAGAACTGAAGGGAAAAAAATAGTCAATGGGATCAATGCTATTCAATCTAATTGAATCACATAGTACAAAACCTTGCACTAATGCTAGATAATGCAAGTTTTTGCACACACAATTAAGAAAAGAGTAAGCAATAAACTTTAAAAGTAAATATCTAACTAATTGGTCAACCTAAGATGTTTTCTTATATTTTTAAGAAATGATTTTAAATGTGATGGGAATTTGGTTGTAAAGAAAAGAACTAGATAGCAATCTAAAGATGGTTTCATTTAGTTTGGGCTAAAAGGGACCATATTGGTAATGATATAAGCTTGGTATTGGGGCCTAACCCCTCACTTCACAAAACATAGTAATAAGGGTGTCACATGTTTAGACAGAATATGCCATTAACCACACTTTATACTTGACTAGAGTATCAAGTCCGCTTCCCCCTTGGTGATGAAATCTAAGTAGGTTGGCCTTGGGTAGACAAGTTTTAAAATGCTTGTTTATATTTTGTGATTTGGCTATGTGTGTATAAAATAAAAAATAGTAAAACTAAATTATTAATTAAAAATCCCTTAATTATACTATGTGAACTATTATAAGCATGCAAACAATAAGAAAAGAAAGGTGTAAACTAATTAATCATATATAAAGATTAATTCCAACTTGAAAAAAGGTATAGTGTTGACACTATATGTAAAATATATAGAACAAGGTCAATAGGGTCAAACCTATACTACAAAAGTAAGGTCTGAAAAAGAATAGGGTCAACTAAGGTTGACCTTGTTATTCAAACAACACACAGAACATAGAATTGGGTCAATAGGGTTGATCTAATTGAATATGTAAGGGAAGTTTTGAAGAATATAAACTATGAAAGGAAAGACAATAAATAAAGAGACAAAGAGATAAAAAGGAACCTTGGTGGATTAGAGATGCTGAGAATGAATATTTCTAGTTAAGAACCTTAGAATATGGTTAAAAACTCTATTGACTGGATCGACTGGGTCAATCAAGATTTATAGAATCTTATTACTGAGTGCTTAAAAGTGTACAAGTCCAACCTAGTAGTATGAACAAGAAGTCCACAAACCTATATTGGGTCATCTGAGTCGATCTAGAGATTATAACTAGGTCAACAGAGTCTATCTAGTATAATAGATATATGATAGAAATAATTCTAAAAAGAATGAAATAAAGTGAAATAAATCCTTCAAGGGTTAGTTTCATATCGAGTTTACCAAAATGTATGTAATCAAAAATGCATCATGTCTATAAATTGATCCCAGCGTAGAGAATATAGAGCATACCTACACTTTTGATAGGGAATATATTTGTTAAAAAGGAGCATGACCAGTATGGGGATCTGCTAGACCCAATTAGGGGATCACTTATCACAATACACCATGTGAGGTAGGGTTCCAAAGCCTACAGTCTAACATAATCATGCAATAACCTTAAAATACTCCTAAGGTTTGATATTTCACTTAAGTCTAATAAAAAAAAGTAAATCTAATATAATGCACACCAAATCTTGTGGCACATAGTGGGGGTTAGAAACAAAACAAATAACTAAACTAAACATGCATAAAAGATATATACTACCGTCAATGTATGAACAATCCTAATGTATGGAAGAAAGAAGCACAACTACATTATCTATCTACTCTTACAAAGGATAAATAAAGTTAAGAATACCCTTGAAGATGAACCCATCGAGCCTCAATCTCTCCTTTGACAAAGGTGCTTCACAAGAGACTGTTGTTGTATGTGATGATAACAAAGACAAATCAGCTCTAGGCTATACAAGCTATCTATACATCCAAAAGACTTCTCCAAAAGATAAGATCCGTATCTCCAAAGAAAGTATGGAACTCTAAAATTATTCCTGAAGTAGAATGGTCAATAATATATGTTCATTCACACTTATTATTATTCTCTTACATTCTTACAAATGGTTGGAAATGAACTTGTATATATAGGTGGATCTTTTCCTAAATCCTTATAGAAATGTCAATTGTATATGGTTAGCCATGGTCGATGTTGTATGTTTTGTGAGGATAGTTCACTAAGTCTGAGCTAGGTTAGCTGAAAGGTTAACAAACCCAAAAATTGAAAAATACCCCTAAACTATACAATTTTGACCATGGTTGACCTAGTACAGCTGACAGTCCAAAAGGGAATTAAGGCAAGAAAAGAAGGACGAAAAGAGGAAAATGACTGGAATGGGTAGGACTGAGAATAATAAGCTTAGGGTTAATGGTTTTAGGAGATGAGTGTGTATATTTCAAGTGGAAAAAGGGATAATAATCTTATGAAGCACCAATAGTATACCCACCCCTTTCCTAGTGCACCCCCTAAGGCATACACTTAGAGAGATTGAGACTTGATAGGTTATTTTAAGATACAAAGTGTCAGTAATCAATAAAAATTTGAAAATATTATTTGTATATAAAGAACACTGCAACACTATTTTCTTTTGAGGGTGGACCTGCCCTAAAATATCAAGCATTGGTGTCCTTAGTTAGAGATAGTCTGAGGGTGACTTCAAGTAGTTTGACAATTTGATTTTGAAAGTTATGTGTAGTAATGGTGACAAACAAATTTTCAATCCTACATATTGATAAAAATCTTATAGAAACAACAAATAAGAGTCATATATTTGGGTGAAATTCTTATAATTTAGCGTGTCAAGAATTAGCATTGTCAAGCACATGTGACCAAATTTATGTGTCTAATGTATACCACTATATTATTCATTTTTTAATTTTTAATTTGTATATGCTTCTCATAATAATTAATACAAACTAAATCCTTAGACTTTGATACCACCATAAAATTAAAAATAATCAAATAAAACTATCAATCTCAAAATAATTAATAGTAATTCCAAATTCAAATTTGGCCACAACCAAACTTCCTATCTCAGGACAATTGATAGTAGTTCATAAACCATGCATGGAATAAAAATCAACATAATATGCAGTGGAAACAATATGCCAATCCATGGTAATATTAGTGGAGGTAAAATCCACCTTGGCAAAATGAAAATGTTGTCCTCTTGTTGTAACCACAAAAACTACATTTCACTCCAAACACCTAAATTGACAATATCATTTCTCACCATAACTACATACCCAACCTACAACCAATAAAAAATAAAAAAATTGGCTCAAATGATATGTAATAATTACATGGTGACATATCCCATATATTCAATTGAGTTTAATGATGTTTAACGTCACTCAAAGAAATTAATCCACAATCCAACCACTCCTATAATAACATAACATTTTGAGGAATCTCTAGAACATACATATAACCCACACATATCATACAATAATGAACCAAACCCTAACATAAGCCAATTAAATCATCTAATTATACCAACCAATCCTCTTTTTCCTAAACTCGTTACTCTATTAAGGAAAGAACTTGAAATAGAATTTGATTTTTTGGGTGAAATTAAAAATATTATGTTCATATACCATTTTTCAAATCCATTAAATGCATTACCATATAAATTAAGGCTATCGAATATTTTTTTATATATAAATTTAAGCCCAAAAAGGAAATATGATTTATAAATTAGGTGGATATTCCCCTCTAATATTGACCAATACATATCTTATAACTCATAGGTTAATAATTTATTGAAAGGTGTCTATTCTAGGATATTAACCAAGTTAAAATAGATATAAATAACTGTTTTAAATAAAATTTACATCCTATTTTACATGAAAACGAAACATAAGAATGAACAAATATTACAATAGACACAAGAGTTATCCTAGAGAAACATGTTGTGGGAAAATCTCTAATGGGTGAGGTAATTACACTCCCCTTCTACTATTTAATACAATAAATGTATAAATTAACACCAAACATGCCCTTCATGTACATAATTCTTTTGAACATAGGATTGCAATAATGGGATATTAGTATAGTGTTAGTGTATGAAATAAAAATCCAAAGTAACACACTAATAGCTAACACCTTAAGCCTATTTCAAAGGAAGAACATAATGAAGATAAATAAATGGAAAACACAACTATAATGAAAAAGATAAATGATATTTCACCTTCCTTGGATGCTCCAAATGGCTTATTTAAGTGGTTTTCTTGGCTTTTGCTCAATGAGTCTTCATCAAAGGAGGCTTGGATATCTCCTCTTCTCCTTGGCACCAATGGTTTTGTGGATTTGGCTTGGATCAATAATTGGGCATTATAACAACACATCAATGGCTTGAGAGAGATTTTTAGCATTATAACTTTACACCAAAAGAGCTTAAAATTATGAGTGTGAAGCCTTCTATTTATAGATTTATGCAAATGATCAAAATGAACCTGAACCATCCATCTCAAGATGAAGATGTGTGGCTAAGAATCCATTAAATTTTGGAGGATAAAATCAATAAATTACCTCATAAATATTTGTGATAGAGAGGCATTAAAGAGGCATGGGAATACTTAATCATATATTTATTACATTTATGGCCTATGGATGCCTTCCCAAAAAATGATGTCTTAGATCATGTAGTTATTTAATATCAATTTCCATTAATGAAATATTCAACAAGTTCCATGAAAAATAACTTAAGCTCTTCATTCAAATTAATTAGCTTTAAACATGATTAGTCAATTTTGGTGAAAATATTGGCAATTGGTGCTCAAATTAATCAAATTGGTCAAAATGTCATATTATTGGCTCAAATTTTGACTAGATTGGAATTGGAAGGTGATGTTAGATGTGTTGGATCCATTATCCTATTTAGAATGTTATCAACACAAAATAACAAAGGCATGTTTCCCGTTCAAGAAATTTGATAGAAAAGAGCAATCTAGAGCACTTAGGTGTGAAATCATCATTTTGACTCGAATGTCTGATCAAAGTTAGTTGTCTCATAAAATACATTGCCCCATTTAGGTATTTATTGGCCAAAATCAGCACTTATATATGACAAATTCAAATCATTTAGTGTGTTTTAGTATTTTTATGCCAAATTGTGCATTTTGATAGAAACTAGTTAAAATCCTAGTTGGAGGTCATTAATGGCCACTTTTAAGTGTCTATAATTCTCACTATCACTCTACCCAAAAAATTTACACCATTATTATTTTAACTTATTAAACACTTATTTGTACTCCAACATAAAGAACCAACCATCTACAATTAGGAAACAATGAGATAACAAGAACAAAGAATCAAACTTGTAATTTGTAATGTGAGTTTATCTTCAAGACTTATCACTACATTTTTTGATGTCTTCTACCTCTATAAAACCTATATTTATGCTCTCTCAACTTTAGAGTCTACAAATAAACTTAAAAAATTGCCAATGAGAAGAAGAAACATTTGTAACTATTAAACTTTGATCATTTTGTATGGTGGTAAAACATTCAATGTACAATACCATAGGTTTCAAAACAATTGAGGTAGTTTCAAAATATCCAATCACACACTTTTGGTTACATAGTTAATATGGTGGTTTTGAAACAACCACCCTTGGTTCCACTATGTATGAATAACCCCTCCAATTCAAGATCTAAAAGTTACTAAATTAATCTCCATTAAGATGTTTGGATCACTATTAGTCTACAACTATAACATATATGATCTAATGTTTTTAATATGAAATGTCTTACATTATTGTCTTACATGCAATTAGTCAATAATGGATTACATGCAATTAAATTAATCATGGATTACATGCAATTCGGCATAGTGGAAATGTGGAGTAAATTTTTACTCTATGTTGCTTTCAAATTTTCAGTCGAAGCACTCAATTTTGGTTCTCAGATGTAGCAGCAGAGTTTTGGTTTAATACAGAGCACTGGTTCAATTTTGCCTAAGTATCAAAGTGCAATGGAAAGTACCAAGTGTTGCTTCCCAAAATACAGAGCCGAACAGGTGGCACCCTCCGAGGCCCTTTTTGTAACTTTCAAGAAGGCAGCAGATCGGGCCATGTATCCAGTAGCAGTTAAGTGGAAGCTTCCACATGCTAGCATCTGCATCTCATAGAGGCACCCATGTTTCATTATACTTTTTTGACAAAGACTTTCAATGAGCTAAGTAGCAGTGCAACAGAAAATGCCAGGTGGAAATAGCGGAGGCCGCAAACTACCTTTTAAAGAAGCTCAGAGGTCACCACGTGTCGACATCCAAGGAACTTTGGTTCAACGCCTGGGTCTAATGCTTTCATTTAATGCATAAAGGCGTCATTTCATTTTGCTCAAGTGCCATAAAGTAGTAGATGCTGCCAAGTGTCACTCTCTGAGTTCCTTGCTTACTTCATCCCTGGAAAAGTGGAAGGTGCCATATACCCCCTAGTAGGAGAAGCAGATCATGCCATGCATCTTCCCAAAGCCAGCGGAGGCTGCCATGTGCCAATTCCCAAAAAACCATCTTTGAGTTTCATTGCTAAATAGAGGTTGTGGTGGGCCTTGGGTGTTACTTCAAGGTCTGTGGAAGCTGCCAGGTGTCGCCATCCATAAAAGTCTAATATATGTCCAAAATGATACTACAACACAGCCCAAGAAAAGTAGAGAGAGCCGCGTGTCTTCAATGAATCAGGCAAAAAGCACCAAGTGTCATTTTTTGGTGCCTTCTAGGTGATCAAGGGGATTTTTAGAAAATTGACTAAGTGTCCTCTCCCATTTCAAACATAGCAGAGTGTTTCATGTATCGGTTGCCAAAAGTGAAATGGAGGGAAAATCGGCTGGAGTTAATTTGAGTAGATGAAACAGTTCATCAGGTAGATTTTTGGAGCCACCCACAACATTGAAGGCGCTGTCTATTTGTCCCCTATGAGTGAAGGATAGAGAAGATTGCATAGGAAAGAAAGTGATCAAAGGAGACATCCAAGGCTATATAAGCAGGATTGTAAAATCTAAAAAAAAGGAGGGGGTAATTCTCATAGTTTTAGACTTTCAGAGTTTTTGACCAATAATATCATTTGCTTTTGTTACATTTTCTTGAGTTGAAAGGTTTATACGACTGTGTGTGTTTCTGTATCTTTTGTATGACTAGAAGATTCAATAATAAAATTGAACACTATGCCCTTGTTGATCTTATCTGTGTCATTTGCAAAGTAGTCTATGTTGTAGATTTTCTAGTGTTGTGATTGGAAATGTTATTTGCTTCTGTCCCATTTCTTGGAGTCTGAAGTTCTACATAATTGTGCATGATTTTTACACCTCTAATGTGATCGAAAGATTCTATTAAGAAGATTGAACACTATGCCTTTGTTGACAATTCCTGTATCTCAGCAAAAGACTCCCCTGTTATGAGCCTCTATTTCTATTATTCCAATCTTTTACATTGATCATGCACTTGTCTGCTCTTAAATGTAATAGTATCATATAATAGTCTCACTATGCTCAGGTTAGGATTAGGATTACACTCAGGTGCATTGCCATAGTTAGGTTTCAATTCCTACATTTTGCATTTCTATTTAGTCTCCTATCCCTTTTCCCCAACACCCAATACAAAAGAAGAGACCAGCTTCTCTAAAATTTGGAGGTTGTTTCAAGCCGCATTGTCCCATAGCTTGAAACTTCCCATTGTTGATTGATTAAGATCAAGTGTAATTTTACACCATCAAAAGTTTTTGGCATGCCTGGTGGGGCCAGTCTTGAAGTTTCTTTCAAGACTGCATGAACCAAAGAGCTACGAGGAGTCGAAGCTGTCGACCAGTCACCAGATCGCAAACTGCTACAAATCTAGGTATTTTTTTGCTACCTCTAGTAATTAATCCAAGAAGAAGGGTTAACCAGTTTGTACCGGTACCAAATATGGGAGCCAATGTCCCTCTAGGAAATTATGCAAGCTAGAACACTGGTAGCCCCTTAATCCTCCCAACACCACCAGCTATTTGGGACCCTATCCCAGTAAATTCTCTAAAGGATTTGCCCAAATTCAGTGGGCAGGACTCAAAAACACCCGTGGAACATCTTCAAGATGTATCAGATGTCTATGTCATACATGGTGTCATGGAGTAAAATATGGTACTAAGATTGTCAACAGCCTCATTCAAAGGGAAGGCAGTAGAATGGTATCGATCTTTGACCCCAAACACCATTTATACATGGGACCAACTTTGAGATCTATTTTTTGAAAGATTTGCTGAGAAGGGTGATAAGTCTTCCCTGTTATAGCAATTGATCACTATTTCAAAGGGGACCACAAGAGGACATGACTGACTTCAATACCAGATTCTAAAAAATTTGGGATAGAATCCCCATTGTAGCTAAACCACCCCTTGGTATGGCCATTGTATTCTATCTCAAATCTTTAAATTTAGATATATCTGTTATGATTCAGTCATTGGGAGGGCACACTTTTCCCATAGCTTATGACCTTGCGATCAGAGCTGAAAATCATTTAATTAATGTCATAAAGTTACCCCCAAGGCCTCCCATGCCTATGTTCCTAGAAATCTCCTTGCCATTACATCAAGAGGTTCTAAAAGTTGTAAACCCCCCTGTGTCTATGTATACTTACCCTTCATCATTTATGAAGTAGCCGGTCCCTGCTCAGTCATCTGAGATGGATGATATCAAAAGTATGCTAAGGACATTCTCTAATGAGTTGATTAATATGAAGAGGCAGCATAATACTTTCCCTAAGCCCCCTTATCAAGGCTATCAAGGAAATAGGTTTTCATCCCAACCAAACCAATCATCAACCAACAAATCAATTAATTGTTTTTCCCACACCTTCATAGACCATTCCTCCCAACTCAATTTGGGAGATGGTTCCAAGTCAGAATAATTATGTGGATGATACTGACTCTTGGTGTTTCCCTTACAATGATGCTCACACCCCCAAAGATTGTCCTAGATGCAATCTACAACAAAGAGTGGCCAAGCAGAGAAGAATGGATGGTTAGTTTACCAGTACCAGTGGCAATCAAGCCTACTAGTCTCCCGGCATGCAGAATTTGGTTTTAGTAGCACAGATGTAAGGAATTTCCTTGCAACAAGAGGAAGAAATGGACCTAGAACATGCTTTGTTCTCATGGGTTGAGGATGAAGAAGCAGTTTTCTTGAACGAAGCATCTACCTCCCAAAGGCTGGTAGTGCAATCTGATTATTACACTAGATCAAAGAGGAGGATGGTGGAGCAGCCTGAGATTATAAGTGGTCAGGTCAAGAATAATCCTCCATCTCAAGGGCAAGGGAATGCTATTTTTAGACAAGAAGGGCTGCAGCTGGTACAAGATCAAGGGATCCCTATCCAGATTCAAGAAAGGATGAGGTATCCTTATTTCCAAAAAAATTAGTCTTTGGGACCAATCAACATAGTGGACCAATTAAAGAAGACTCTAGCACAAGTATCTATATGGGATATTTTGGCAATTCCTAAACAAAAGACACTACTGTAAGAAGCTCTGCAAGGGCAAGGGGTACCTAAAGGTGTTGTTACCAAGGGAGGACCTACTAGAAAGGAAAATCTCAAAGATATGGTTCCTCCAATGATAAAAGCCTTCGTGAACAATGCAGTACAAGTAAATCCAAGCCAGAGCCTTTCTATTTGACTTTGATAGTTGGAAAGAAACTCCTACATAATGCATTGATAGATTCAGGAGCTAGTACCATTGTGATGCCCAAGAAAATAGCTGATGCCTTAGAAATAAAATATGAACCCCTTGCAAAGGGAGTTATGCAGTTAGATGGCAAAACAGTCCAAACCATAGGGAGAATCAAACAACTCCCCTTGCAGTTATACATATGTCCTAATATAATTGTTAACCAAGATGTAGTTGTCATAGATATCCCTCCCATATTTGGTTTATGTTTATCTAGAGACTTTATAGAAAAAATAGGAGGGTATATGTCTCTTGACTGGTCTCACCTCATCCTGAGAACCAGATATGGTTCAAAGATGAAAATTCTATCTGAACCACTATCCAAAGACCATATGACCAACAAACCAATAACAAGATTAAGAGTAGATCATGCCATGTTGAATAAAGAAGAAAGAAATTTTGTCAAGGAGCTAGGAGACTGGACTAAACATGATCAAGAAGAAGAAAACAACCAGTTGTTGGCTATGATGCATAGCGACCCGTATGGGAACTATGACTCTACTGGTTTGGGGATGTATGTCATTTTTGATGAGGATTAGGTGATCCCAAATGTTATAAGGAAGGAAGCACCTACTACTCAAGATTCAGAGGTCTGGACTTTGAATTTTGATGGGGCCAAAAGTAAATATGGTGCTGGAGCAGGAATTTGTCTTACTGCTCCAAATGGTGATAAGATTTTAAGGGCTATCCGATTCCAATTTGCTTGCACTAAAAATGATGCAGAATATGAATCTTTAGTACACAAGCTCCTGTTAGCCTAGAAAAAGGGAATAAAGAGCCTAAAAGTAAAAGGAGATTTAGAATTAGTAGTAAATCAAATTAGGGAAAAGGTAGCAGCCAAAAATGTGAGAATGAGATCCTACAAGCATAGGATTTGGGATTTGATAGAATATTTTAAAGCTTTTAATATTAAGATAATCCCTAAAAGTCAATACTCTGAGGCTGATAGGATGGCTCAGATTGGCTCATAGTTTAACCTAGCAATTGGCCTATTGGTTAACAATGAGTCAGTAAAAGTTATAGTGAGGCCTACCATCCCTGACAATGATGAAAACTAGAAAGTGTTTGAAAATGATGCTCAGGTAATATCTTTCTTACAGTAGTCAGATGAGTTTGTGAACCAGTTACAAACTAAAATTAAAGAGGTGTATGGTGATCAGATTATAAAATTAAGGACTAATAAGCTCCCCAAATGATTGATTACCTTAGAAAACTTTTTTGACCCTGAAGATGTAAGCCTGGGAAAGAAAAGGTTCCATGTAGATAAGGCAGACTATTCTGAGGTAGAGGTAAGTGACGGGAAGAAGCTAAAAGTTTGGAATTCCACAACTCAGGAAGAAAAGGAAAAATTAATTAAGTTGTGCCAAAAGTATGACAGGGTCATTGCTTGGAGCTATGACGACCTTCATGGATACAATAGAGACATTATCCAACACACAATAGAGTTGACTGAAGGATCCAAACCCATCAGGTAGAAATAGAGGCTAGTAAATCTAAGGGTTGAGCCTCTAATGGTAGATGAGTTGCAGAAGCTTTTAGATTCAAAAATAATATTTCCAATCAAACACTCAACCTAGGTATCAAATCTGGTCCCAGCTAGGAAAAAGAATGGAGACGTGAGACTATGTGTAGATTTCAGAGATCTAAATAGAGCATCTCTGAAAGACCACTATCCCTTGCCCTCCATGGAACAAGTTTTGCAAAGTGTGGCTGGATCAGAGAAGTTTTCTCTACTTGATGGTTTCTCTGGGTATAATTAGATTTGGCTAGTAGAGGAAGACCAGTATAAAACTGCCTTCACCACCAAATGGGGGACATTTGCCTACACAAAGATGCCATTCAACTTATCAAATGCAGGAGCCACCTTTCAATGGGCAATGGACATAGCCTTTGGTGAACTTATCAACAAGGTCATCCTGGTCTATCTAGATGACCTCACTATTTTCTCAAAAAATGTTGATGATCATTTTGATCATTTGGAATCTGTCTTCAAGAAATGTCAGGATTTTGGGATATCATTGAATCCCAAGAAATGTATTTTTTCTGTACCTCAGGGAAATTTTTTGGGGTACATAGTATCTAAGGAAGGAGTTTCTATAGATCCTGAGAGGGTCACAACTATAATGGACTTACCCCTTCCACCAAATAAAAAGGCAATCTAGTCCTTTTTAGGAAAAATCAATTTTGTCAGTAAATTCATATCTGATTTTACAGGCTTGGTTAGACCAATGACACTCTTGCTAAAAAAGGACCTGGCCTTCAATTGGTCTATAGAAGGAAAGCAAGCTTTTGAGGGGATCAAGAACGCTATCTCAGTAGCCCCAGTGCTCAAGAACCTAGATTTTTCCATGCACTTTGTGATGTATGTCTATGGAGGGGAATCGAGTATTGTTGTTGTCTTGACTCAAAAGAACGACAAGTTAGAGGGGGAGCACCCAATAGCCTTTTTCTCAAGAACTCTTAGAGAATATGAGACCAGGTACAATTTTGTGGAAAGACAAGCCTATGCCATGGTAAAGTCCCTCAATAAATTTAGGCATCTGATATCAGGGAACAAAATTTTGATTCTTGTAGCTCACTCAAGTGTCAGGGAATACATCATGGAAGGGGAAATTACTGAGAAAAGAGCCAATTGGATCACCAAGATCCTTGAATATGATGTGGAGGCTAGACCCACCAAGCTGGTCAAAGGAAGGGGGTTGTGCCAATATATAACCCAAGAGCTTGAAAAGATGTTACTTGAGGAAGCAGATTCAGAAGGAGAAATAGAGACCGTGCTAAAATTGCAAGAGTTTGAACATGAATTTTGGGTCACAAACAGGATTCAATTCATGAAAAATGGTGTTTATCCAAGAGAACTCCCTCAAAACAAAAGGAGATTTTATAGGATACAGGGAGTTCATTTTGTTTTAATTGAAAAAGTCCTTTTTAGAAGAAATTCTGATGGGAAATTATTACGATGTGTAGAACAAGCTGAAGCCCAAAGGATTCTACATGAAATGCATCATGAAATATCAGGGGGACATTTTTCTACAAAGACCACAACCATAAAGATAAGTGAGGTAGGATATTTATGGCCTACTTTATTTGTAAATTATTATCAGCTGGTTAGAAAATGTCAATCATGCTAGTATTATATGGGGATGCAGAGGAATGCAACCATGCCCCTTGGTCCAATAGTTGTGGATGAACCTTTTACCCAGTAGGGTCTTGACTTCATTGGGATGATAAATCTAGTGTCTAGCATGGGTCACAAATGGATATTAACTGCTACGAACTATTTCATCAGATGGACTGAGGTAGTCCCACTTAAGGAAGCAACAAAGAATGTGATCCTAGATTTTCTAGGAGGTATCACTACTCACTTTGGGGCTCCTCGCACCATCATTTCAGATAATGCTAAAGCATTCTATGGGTCTAAGGTATCCAAATTTTCCTTGAGACATGGAATATATCTAAAAACCTCATCTAACTATTACCCTCAAGGTAATGGTCTGGCATAGTCAACCAACAAGAACCTAATAAGACTCATCAAAAGAGTGGGGGTGAATCATCACAAAGAGTGGCACAAAGTGCTTAATCTATCATTGTAGGTTGATAGGATCATGCCCAAATAGGTGATCAAAATGTCTCTGTATGAATTGGTGTATGGAAAGTCTACCATGATTCCCCTAATTTTGGAAATCCCTACTCTCTAGCTGATCAAACAGATTGAAATCGAAGAAAATGGCCCCATGCAGGTCAGACTCGCAGAACTTTTGGAAATTTAGGAAAAGAGAGATATAGCCCATGATTCCATGATCAAGCATCAAGCAATGGTTAAGGCCTACTTTGATAAAAGGGCTTCAAATCCTATTTTCGAAGTAGGATCGATTGTTCTGAAATGGGATGCAAGGGTCGCCAAACCGGGTCAGCATACCAAATTTGAGGCATTATGGACTGGTTTGTATAGGATTCATGCGTGAAAATAGGTGAATTATTTTGAGTTAGAATCAATGGAGGGAGAACCTGAATAGATTCCTATAAACGGGATCTATTTGAAACTTTTCAATTGACTTGGGTCCCTCATGTATTATAGTTAAATAGTTTCCCTTCTTCGCATTGTTTCCCCGTTGTTTCCATGCTTTGCTTTTAATAAGTGTTTTAAACATTTGTTGACAGATCTTTTGAAGCTGTAATTTTCACAAATTTGATCAAGCGGGAGGTGGAATTTCTTTTTGAGCAAGCTCAAAAGTCCTGAGGGTCACCAGTAACTGTAAAGTAAATTTTTACTCTACGTTGCTTTCAATTTTTCAGTCGAAGCACTGCAATTTTGGTTCTTAGATGTATCAGCAAAGTTTTAGTTTAATGCAGAGCTCTAGTTCAATTTTGCCTAAGTATCAAAGTGCAACAGAAAGTGCCAAGTGTCACTTCCCAAAATATGAAGCCAAACAAGTGGCACCCTCTGAGGCCCTTTTTGTAACTTTCAAGAAGGCAGCGGATCAGGCCACATATCCAGTAGCAGTTAAGTGGAAGCTTCCACGTGCCAGCATCCACGTCTCATAGAGGCACCCATGTTTCATTCTACTTGTTTGATAAAGACTTTTAATGAGCTAAGCAGTAGTGCAGCAAAAAATGCCAGGTGGAAATAGCGAAGGCCCTAAACTACCTTTTGAAGAAGCTCAGAGGTCACAACATGTCGACATCCGAGGAACTTTGGTTCAATGCCTGGGTCTAATTCTTTCATTCAATGCATAAAGGCATCATTTCATTTTGCTCAAGTTCCATAAAGTAGCGAATGCTGCCAAGTGTCACTCTCTAAGTTCCTTTCTTACTCCATCCCTGGAAAAGTGGAAGGTGCCACATACCCCCTAGTAGGAGAAGCAGATCGTGCCATGCATCTTCTCAGAGGCAGTAGAGGCTGCCATGTGCCAATTCCCAAAAAACCATCTTTGAGTTTCATTGCTGAATAGAGGTTGTGGTGGGCCCCAGGTGTTACTTCAAGGTCTATAGAAGCTGCCAGGTGTCACCATCCATAAAAGTCTAATATATGTCTGAAATGATACTACAACACAGCCCAAGAAAAGTGGAGAGCGCCGTGTGTCTTCAATGAATCAGGCGAAAAGTGCCAAGTGTCATTTTTTGGTGCCTTTTAGGTGATCAAGGGAATTTTCAAAAAATTGACTAAGTGTCCTCTCCCATTTCAAACATAGCAGAGTGTTTCGTGTATCGGTTTCCAAAAATAAAATTTAGGGAAAATCGACTGGAGTTAATTTGAGTAGATGAAATAGTTCATCAGGTAGATTTTTGGAGCCACCCACAGCATTGAAGGCACTGTCTGTTTGTCCCCTATGAGTGAAGGATGGAAAAGATTACGCGGGAAAGAAAGTGATCAAAGGAGACATCCAAGGCTATATAATCAGGATTGTAAAATCTAAAAAAAAGGAGGGGGGAATTCTCATAGTTTTAGAATTTTAGAGTTTTTGGCCAATAATATCATTTTCTTTTGTTACATTTTCCTGAGTTGAAAGGTTTATATGACTGTGTGTGTTTTTGCATCTTTTGTATGACTGGAAGATTCAATAATAAAATTGAACACTATGCCCTTGTTGATGTTATTTGTGTCATTTACAAAGTAGTCTATGCTATAGATTTTCTAGTGTTGTGATTGGAAATGTTATTTGCTTTTGTCCCATTTTTTGGAGTCTGAAGTTATACATAACTATGTGTGACTTCTGTGCCTCTAATGTGATTGGAAGATTCTATTAAGAAGATTGAACACTATGCCTTTGTTGACAATTCCTGTATCTCAGCAAAATACTCCCCTATTATGAGTCTCTGTTTTTGTTATTCCAATCTTTTACATTGATCATGCACTTGTCTACTCTTAAATGTAACAGTATCATATAATAGTCTCATTGTGCTTAGGTTAGGATTAGGATTACACTTAGGCGCATCACCATAGTTAGGTTTCAATTCCTACATTTTGTGTTTCTGTTTAGTCTCCTATCCCTTTTCCCTAACACCCAATACAAAAGAAGAGACCAACTTCTCTAAAATATGGAGGTTGTTTCAAGCCGCATTGTCCCACAGCTTGAAACTTCCCATTGTTGATTGATTAAGATCAAGCATAATTTTACGCCATCAACAGGAAACATCTAGCATATATGATTAATACATTAGGATCTGTATTTGGATCATACTCCCCAACTTAAATATTTTAAGTCTCTAAAATATTTAGGAATCCTATAAATCAATAAATTTATTCCCCATATATTCTTTGGAATACCATTTATTCTTTCTAGGTAGTTGACCCTTTAACCCAAAAAACCAATGTTCTTTCACTCTTCTTCATGTTATCCTTTCATTAATTTTCAAAATTAATATCCTCTTCCAATGACAACTGACTATATGGAGCAATGTCTTCAACTAAGGGTAAAAACATCACTTGAACTGACAGGACCAAAGTTTCCCAAATTTCTGACACAACTTTTCATATTTAAGAGCACACATGATTACCAATGTATAAGCAACTTAAACATGCAAAAATACCCAGAAGAACAAATAAATTTCAATGAGAAATAACACAGAATATGAGAGGCAACACACAATTGTATTCAACTCATTACAAAGGAAATTAAAATAAAGAGATCACACTCTTCTTCCACCTCTGTGAGGCTTCCTCCTCAAGGGCTCCAAGTAATCTTCCCACCTAAGTAATCTTCTCTCATAGGTCACAACACACAACTAACACAAGCTATTGTTCACATCATTGTACATTTGGTACAATCGAGTACAAACCAGTGCTCCAAGTAGATCTCACCATGATTTTGCTCCTGATGTATTGCTGTCACCTTGGATCTTGCTCCCCTGCTGATCTCCTTTTTGACCCTCGCATTCACACATTCCTGTAGACCAACCCTAATCTTCCTTATCACATGTAGATCTCCTCCATGATTCTGCAATACCCTTGCATATCAAACCTGATCTTACATACATGGGGAATCCTACTTGATTCCACCATGGGAAGAACTCTCCAAGCTCCACACTTGGTTCTACAAGTTCTACACTTAGATTCTACACTTTACAATACAACCCATGAGTCTATTATATAGATCTCATGCATACACTAAATTAGACAAGTGGCTCAAAGACTCGAACTGGTCTTCATCATGCAAAATCCGTGTTCACTTAACTGACTGTTCGTTAACAGTAGTTCTGACCGCCACAGGCAACTGACGTTGGTCCCTGCCTGACTGGAGGTGACCGACGCCAGCCGATCTCCTGTTGATGCTGGTTTCCTTCGCGCTTCCCCTAACCGATGTCGGTTGTGGCCTACCAATGCCAGTGACTGTCAAGCTCTGAAAACC
>JARHVA010002631.1:2185000-2315000 GCA_037957365.1 Torreya grandis | reverse complement strand
TTTATTGTTTAAGCATCTTCTTTAGTAACATGGGCCATACATTTGAACTCTTGTTTCCACTTCATTATGAAAATATTTTCTTCAAAGGGAACTAGGATACCTTGACCACTAGCACCTAAATTTAGTGATGGGTATAAACATGAAATGTATTCACAACCAGAAAATAATAATATTATACCAAATTTTATACCAATATAATGTATAAAATAAGTGGATACTCTATTATGATTTTACCTAATATGGATATTATAACTCCTAGCTTAATGATTGAGTGAAAAGTGACTACTGTAGGCTATTAACCATGCTCAAATTGAGACAAACAAGTGATATAAACAAAATTTATAGCCTATATTACATGAAAATGAAGCATAATAATAAAAAAATCTTATAATAGACACAATAGTTATCCTATCGAAATTAGATGTGATAAAAACTCTAGTAGGTGAGGCAATTGCACTCCCTTTATACTATGTAATTGAATAAATATACAAGATAAAACCAAACATGACATTAATGAATATAATTATTTATACCACTCTATCCAAAACTTGTATACAATGATGATATACATTTATTAAACACTTATTTGTACTAAAAAACAAATAATCAACCATCTAAAGCTAGGAAATAATGAGACAACAATAACAAAGACTCAAACTTGTAACTTACAATGTGAATCTAACTTCAAGACTTATCACTACATTTTATGATATATTATTCCTTAATAAGAATTTTATTTATGATATCTCAACCTCCAAGTTAGTTAATAAGCTTTTAAAAACTAACATTAATAATATGAAATGTTTACAACCATTTAATTTTGGGTGTTTTGTATGCTGACAAAATTGTGGGTATTGTAGACACATAAATATGGTCATAGGTACTTGACAATGCTAATTATTAACAAATTCTAAATAATGTGACCTACACCCATATACATGACTCTTATTTTTCATTCCTAAAATTCTATTACCTATATAAAATATTGGCCCTTTTTTGGTCATCACTACTACATGAACTTTCAAAGTCAAATGTTCTAGCTACTTAAAATCATCCTTAGACTATCTCTAACCAAAGCCAAGTATCCCTGATATTTTGGGATAGGTCTTCCCTAGCTAGACCAGAAAATTTTCATGCTCATATCCACATACAATTACCATGTACCATGAAAAATAATGACTAGTTTAAAATTTTGAAATCAATCTTTTGGGTCTTCCTTCATGTGTCATGAGGTAGTCTAAAGGAAAATATTAAAATCGCCTATAATTACATATCAAAGTTCATTGACTAATCCCACTTTTGAGTCTCTTGGTTTAATATTTTACATTATTACACATTGATAAAATAGTCCCTATTGTTTCCAAATTCAATATCTTTCAAAGCGAGTAGCCATAGTCAAGTCTAGAGCATCCCAAAGCAAATTAAGAGCTATCATTGTAAAGTATCAAGGGCATATTTCTAGCTACATATACCTACTGAGGGAAAACAATTTCACATTCACTCTAGGTGGGAGAACTACATGGGATTAATTTATTTCTTTAGAATATTGGATACATAGGTAGTGATAAATATTTAAGGGAGTGATTAAGGTCAACTTGGCCCATTACACTCCACTATTTTTTCATGTTTTCAAGCTATCAAAGTACCATTAGGTTTTAAAATAAAAAAATAAGATAAACACTCAATTATGCATGGTATAAAACAAATATTAATATCTCACATTATTCATAGCACATAGGCATAACAGGTGAAATAATCAATTTTACATCCCAATAAACCATGATAATAATCGATCAACATACATTCCTATTTGCCTATAATTGTATTTTCTAGGAATATTTTGTGATTCTGCATTTTATATTTTTGTCAAAATATTTATTTCTCTACCTTACTCTATTAGTCATTAATTATAATCAACTGGGATAAGTTCATGATCAACAAACTTGAATAGTATGTGTTATCTTCCACTTACAGTAAACCTATATAGAATCATTTTTTGATTCAATTCTTTATTTTGAATATACATAGTCACCTCTTTTACTTATTTCCACTTATAAACATTTATAATAGTTAATATAAATAAATTTGTGACCTAATTACTTTTCTTCTTACTGTTATATAAAAGCAATAACTTTTTATATTTATTATTATTATTGGTAAAACATAGGGGTTTTTGAATCAGGGGCCCAACCCTATACATGAAACCACTAGATTAAAAGGGCATAAAATACTATATAAAAAAAGAGAAACATATAAAAATACTATAGGCTATAAAAATCTGAAGAGTAGAAAAACAACATAAAATCATCTACTCTTTCTAATCACTAAACACCTCATTGTAGTTTTTAGTTATTATCATTAGACTTTTGTCAAGGTTTAATTACTGATGAGGAAATTGTCTTTTATATTTTTTCACACACTAAATTTATACTTCTTATTGTTTGACACCTCAGCCTTATCCACCATATCATCCAATAATCCTTTAAGATATTCAATGCCTGCAATGTTGTTTTTCATTGCAACTTTACTAATTAAAATTAGAATTTTTATGTTCTCTCTATTTTTGGTATTCTCTTGTGCTAGTGTATCCACCTTGTACTTAAAAAAATTTAGTTGAGAGTTCATGACTGATAGCTCATATTTGTTTTTAATAATTTTAACTTCTTATTGTAACTTTTTAACTTGATCTCTAAGAGTAGAGTGGACTTTAAATAGCCACCTAATAAATGCCTTATGTAGCTCAAAATCCTCACCTTGTTTGTCTTCCTTTAATTTTTGAGAAAATCCCCAAGTATATCAAAGTTTACGTTCAGATTTATTAGATTAGGCACTTTTGATGGGGAATCCACTTTCTATTTTTTCCTAGCTTCTTTATGAAAAACATATTCCCCTATTTCCTTTTCTTTTGAGGAGAAGATGATAAATTTTACTTTAAGTATCTAAATGCCCTCCATTATTTCCTTTGTCACTTCCTCCTAAATTTTTATGGGGTTATCATGTGTAGTGACTTCACCAATATGAGGTTCTTCTTCACCTAGGCCAACTTTCAACGGATTATAGTTGCTCCTTAACCTACATTTAATCTACTTACTATCCTAGATGGACTAGTCCTTTCATGGATGTATTCCCCTTTTGTCATATTTTTTAACAATTTTAACCTCCTTTTCTTCCTTAAAAGAAGAGTTTTCACTTTTTTTAGGGGCTTGTTCTCTTTCTTATTGGACTTAGGTATTTTTCCCTATGATAAATACTCCAAACCCTTATTAATGTCTTTGAATTATTTATAAATTAAAAAAACATAGCATGAGGAAGAAGCTATGTTTTTTTGCCCCTTTTAACTTCCAAAATAGAACTATTGAGGGAATGAAGAAGGTATAAAGGAATGACAATAGGTATATCATGTTTAAAAAAATTAATAAATATGAAATGAGATAAGTAAACTAACTTATGTCTACCTTTCAATGTGATGAAAAGCATGATTTATTTTGTCACCTCTCCATATGATTGTGGTAAGCTTCCCTAATCGAACCCATTTTGTAAGGGAGTGAGCTTCTTTCCTTATTATAGAGATTTATTCTTCTTATCTTGGTAATTTCTTCCTATCTTGAATATTTTGGTGACTTCCATATTTAAACCAATGATAAGATTAATTAGTTCCTTTGTTATCTAAATTTTAACCCCATTGATTTCAAGTATCTTATTATTCCATCCCACCACAAACATCTCTAACACATGTTCATCATATCCTTTTATATGTTGCATGATGTTTTCCATGCATCCTTATTATAATATCTTCCATATATTTTAATTTTACTTGATATAATATTTCATGATAGTCTCAGTCTTACAAAGTTACCCTCCCATTTTTTCTTTGGCCATGTACCACTTTCTTACTGTGAAGTCACTGAAAAGAGATTTTTTGGTGTCTTTATTATTGAACTCTCTCTTGAAATCCTCATGAATTTTTTATGTGTGATTGACATAATGTGTCAAGATGGTATTAATGATTTAAGTATCCATAATTTGATGTGTGCTCTATCGTATCGCATTTATTATATATATAATCATGATATAGTTTATAGAGTTGATACTTTTTATATTGAGATTTCTCATGGATGAAATAATTGTATTTCAAGTTAGGCTTCCACCTACATCTTTATACAACTTATTAAAGGCAAGTCCTCCTTTTTGGTCCATTTCATTATTATAAAAGAATTTACCCCTTCATTTCCAAACCAATATGTAGATTTGTCACCTTCCCTATTGTTAGCCAAAATTGGATACTATAAGGGGGTTTAATTCAAAACTTGGTTCTTATCCTTTTAACTTTATTGATATCCTCTAGTAACCCTAGTTTTGATGTCATGATTTATCATTAGGTGATTTCTTATTCATAAGTCCTTAGGTTATGTCAAGGTAAAGTTATGTTTATTATGTTTAAGCCTTTTAATGTCTTATTCCTTGCATAAGTCATTAATACTAAAGTTAGGGGGATTTATTTTGAATTTTAAGCATGATTTAGGGGGTATTTTGTTTTTTATAAGTCTTCATGATATTTACAAGTTTAATAAGCCACTTTAAGCCTTATCAATGCATAATGAACATGTTTAAAGTTGTGAAAAACCATTTTAGAGTCCCAAAGGGTGGAAATTATGTATTAGAGCACTTGAAAATGACTTTTAAAGAATTTTATAATTTGGAAATGCTAGGTACATTTCATAATATAAGAATTGTAAGTCAAAATACATAATGGTTAAATGTTTAGGTAGTTTTAACACATCTAGAATGGGATATCAAAAGAGTGAAAAGATGTTTTCAAAAATTTATAGGGGTATATTACATTTTACCAGGTGTATTAAGGTCAAATCATGATTGATCAAGATTGTATAGGTCGAAAGAAGAAAAAAAACACTTCATCAAGCTCTTTATAAGTTAGTGAAGGCCATTTTCCAATATTTGGTTTATGAACAGGAAAGAGAAATAGGTCAAATACTCTTAGGGGAAGATAGGGGACCCTACTGCCTTGAAATAATATGCATTGGTTTAATTTTTTATGTTAGAGGTACAATCATGGATAAGGGGGTGAATCAGTGAGCCTAGATATTTCAAACTCAATTCTAATCCTTTAAAACTATTTAAACAATCAACATATATCAACTTGATCAATCAAAATTAATAAGAGAGCTCATTCATTCAATGCATAGACAAGATCAAATACATAACACATAGTTCCTATGGGAAATGCTCATGGGGAATAAAACCCACTCACAAGCCTTCAAAACATGGACTACTTTTTCTATAATAAATTATAAATAAGAGACTAGTCAACTTATTTAGACCAAAAAACCTTGGTCAAATCCTCGTGACTAAAGGTCTTTAGTGAAACACCTATTTCACAAGGAACAACTAACCCTAAGGAAGATCAAATTATTTAGACCCTCATTTGAACACCTCCATATTAAAATTTATGTATTCAACATAAGATGATGGATCTCTATTTATCTAACCCCTACAAAAAATCTCTCTCAATCTCATAAAGGCCTTTCACATAAGCAATCCACAATTTCTCTTCTTCCTCACTCAAACTATCCTCAGATGCACACTCAAACCTCTTCACATATCCTTAAACTACAAGAGAAATTTTTTGACATTAGAAATATGACCTATAGGTTATACATATAGTCATCAATTTTTTCTGCACATCAATTGGTCACTCTACCTCTCCTTCACTCCATAACTCTCACATACACCTTGCACAAGTCTTATCAAAATTCTAACTCATAATTCTAGAAATCAACACATTCAATTTCACCATTTATATATCAATCATGAATTAATAATATCACAATATTTATTTTCAGCCACAACACATGCCTTCATCCTTAAGGCATCTAACATGGGTTACACTTAATCACAACATACTTTCAAATTATCCCAAGTCACCTTTTAGGTCCTATGAAGACCCATCACCTCTTTGACACTTCTCTAAGAAAAATAAGAACATATAACAATTTAAAAATGCATGAAACCATTCCAGATGACCTATAGTTCCTCTTTAATTTGAAAAAATCACCATATTACCCTTCTTCTTAAGCATAAATTTCTCAAACAACATTCTATGCACATAGTCACCATTAACGAATACACAGTTGACTTATAAACCTTTGTTCATACTACATATGATTGGTAAAACCTTAATAATGCACATATATTATTATCATGGATTATAAAACATTATACAATATATAATTAATCATTTAAAATCAAAACAACATTAGAATGAGTTAAATTACCCTTCTTAGGTTACTTACATAACATAGTTGAATACACAGTTAACTTTGGAGCTCAATATCTTTGTCTATACATATAATCAAACCTTAAAATTTATATTCAAAAATGTGTCTTAGATTTTTATATAAATTATATTTTTACACCATGGTCAAATTATACATAGATAATAATTTATGGCTCAAAAACAAGACACTGGTCTTTCCTTTGTTAAATTCAAATATTTGAATTCAAATGGTCACAATTAAACATCGAACACTATGATCACATCTTTTGTCCTCACTAATTTATATAAATCATGCATCATCAATATTATTATACATATTTTAACATTTAACTCATAGTGTGCCAATTTCAAATGCTAAACCTTGAACATGTTGACCTCATCTCGTACAATCTTGCAATATTGACTCATTGCATACCATCCATCTCTATGAATCAGTTAGGTCTTTATCTTATAGCTCTCACCATTATATCTTTCTCAAAACCCAAATGATAATGAAATGTAGTACCCTCACATTACTCTTGATCACTTACACTATTAAACATCATGCACTTCTTACCATCTCACTCAACACACACCATTAGATAGAAATTGTATGATCACATACACACCATTGGATCTTAAGAGAAGCTCTATATTTCTATCTGTTAACAAATAAACACTTTGAACTCTTTGAATTGATACACGCCATATATATTCATTTTATGATCACTAATGAGCCATTATATCTTAATTTTTTATTAATATTTATCTTCATGTAAAATAGACTAAGTATAAGAACAATTGCAATCTGCATAGAAGGCCAACTTTGCACCTCTATATCTTTTGCTTCACTCAAGTGCATGTTTTGAAATTTCGACCATATGATATCCTCACATAGGATAATATAACCATGTGTCAATATTATACTATAACCCTAACACATGTGAGATATAATTACGATATAATACTCATTCAGATTTATCTATTCACAGAGCCAACTATGTCAAGAACTATCTAGAAAGACCAAATTTACACATGCATATATTTTGTCACGCTTCAGTGCTTGACCTAAATGTTATAAAAAATAAATTAGGCATAAAAATAAATAAACCCATATGATAACCTTATCCTAAAACACCCACACGTGTGAGATATGCCACTATCAAAATGCCTACTCAACTTTTCTTTCCAGATTGCAAATTTGGATATGGGAAAATATTATCAAAATGCCTAAGAGCCCAACTTTGCACTTTCATATATTTTATCATTATTCATTTCTAGACTTGAGACTTTACACATAGAAAATAGGGAATAATGTGATCACAACCATATGACCAACTACCCTTAACTCATCCTCACATGGTAATTATGATGTCATCAAAATATGTACTCAGATTTTCTACCATTGGACCCAAAATGTCTAGATAAGAACAATGATGAACTAGGTGAATTTAACTCATGCACACAACATATTAAATCATCCTTGACCACTTATAGGACCCCTTGAACATGATAAATACTTTAGACTCATCCATAATCATCTCAAACCATGCCAAAATTGAAGATCAACCAAACATCATTCAAGCATACTAGGACAAGCATATTGCACACTTTGTCATTGTCACTTAGAATATAAACTCACTTCATCCACTAACTATGGAAACTCCATGAAATAGCCATGAAATCATTGATAACTCTCCATAATTTTAGGGCCTTGAATTTATGAACCATCATTAACAAGAAAAGTGCTCTAAACCCCTCCTAAACCCCCACTGGCTTGGTTTTAAGAAATATCATGGTATTTTAAAAATAATTGATCAAAACAAAGGATTTTTTAAGGTCATTAAATTTCCTATTTTTATTACAACATCATATCTACTACTTATTTTTCATGTGTGAGCATTTTTTTGGCAAGAAAATGGCTTTGGTTATTTGTTTATGAAGATGGTAGGCAGGGTTTTATTATTTTTACATGTTTCTTGTCTCAAATGGATTCTAAAAAAAATCCATAAACCTCTCATACTACCTATCACTCTCTTAAAATTACATAAACCAATAATAAAATTCAAATAACATACTATGATGAACTTTGGCATTAGTGTTCTTCAACAAGTCTTTACGTATGAAAGAGTGAACACATGACTATAATTAATAATCAAGTTTCTATGACATTTGGGAGTAGTTAATGTTGATAAACAAGTGATATTCACATTTATGTGTCTATAATAGATCATAAAATCAAATAATATTATTCATGTGTTTAAAATAGTAAGGGATATGAGTTTAAAATATTTATGTAAGGTAAGCACTTTGAGATGTTTGGGATATGAGATGTTTGCAAGGTAAGCACAAAATGATAAAGTTTGTAGGTGGAAATGAGTTTTAGAGAATTATTAAAGTTTTTTAAATCCATTAATAAAATTTTTGAAGTTGAATTAAATAAATTATTAAGCATCATGTGGACTATGTGCATAATAAACACCTACAGGCATGCCTTTAGGTTTGAGGAAAACTTGAAAATGGTGAGGTAAATTAATATATGAAGACTCTTATAGGGTGAATAGAGTCATGGTAGAGCATCATATAGGTTTTATATTTTTTAAATGAAAAGGAATATTCATATGAAATATTTCACTTAGACACAACAAAAGGTGCAACTATAACTCTCTTCAGCCTCTTGCCAATTTGAATATACAGACCTATGAAAGGCAATCAACATATCTCACAGGCTAAGTTGAGATGTTTTTAACCTATGGTAAATTCATAAGGTAATTTAAATAGAGTTATAAAATTTACATGAGGATTTTCATATGATATAAAAATAATAAGATTGAAGAAAGGGCTTAACATACCTTAAAGAAGACCTATAGGCATGTGTAGACAATTGGAGAATAAGGGTGAATTTTGAACTGAATCAAAAGGTTAAGAAGGCTTATAGAGGATTTTAAGATGAACATAAAAATTATTATCCTAATTACAATCATCATAATTCTAATATCATCTCAAGGGAATTCATTCCCAATGCAAACTCAGTCAAGAGGCCTAAAAGGTACACCTATAGTTATATACAACATGGAGAAAATGTATTTTTTGTGATGGGATTGAGATTAGAAAGGTCCTATTAAGCATCAATAATTTTTATAAAGTGTCTCAAATGATTAAATTTTATATATTTAATATAAATACATGAAAGGAGATAAATATTTTGGGTGGTTAGAAGATTATGTATGCTTGAAACATAGGCTTCTAAGAATGGCATGAGTATGGATTTTATAACATAAATAATGTGTGTTTTTCCATGGAGAAGGATAAATAAAAAAATTTAAACCAAATACTATCATAAAGACCATTAAATTTCATAAATATCAGATTAAATAATTCAATAACCATGTTTGAAATAGGTCTTAATCCCAAAGAGCACTTACTGACCTGTTAGAGAATACAAGTTCATCTTCAAGAATTGAAGAATATAAAATGTTGGAATTGATATTAGAGGTTTGTATGGTAAAATAGGATGTATTTAAGTCATTAAGGAAACTTATTTTAGGTTTAAAATTTTGGTATATTGAAAATAAAGGAAAGGAAACCTACAACCTATCTCAAAATCCTAAAATGCATACAAAACCTTGAAACTTAGCATGTTTGAGAAGTATGAGGATGGCCCAAGGAAAAATTAATATTGGATGGGTTGATGAAATTTTTATCACACATTATACAATTATAATAAATTATTTAATTTTACTATAACTCCCTCCATGCTTTTTCTTTACTCTCAACCTACTCAAGCCTATGTGTAGGCCAACCTGGGGCTAAAAGCTTATTTTTTGCATAACTTGAGTTCCAAACCTTAAAATTGATTGAAAATTTTAAATATAACCTTATTTTATATACCAAAAAATATTTTTGAGGTTTTGTATTAGTACAATAGGGTCTTATAAGGTCTTTAGTAATGTAGGCTTGTTTTAGGCCTAATTAAGAAATATGGGTGTTGGGTTAGTAAGTCTACCTTCAGAATTGAGATATGAAATTTTAGGTGAAAATTAAGAAATATAAAGGGTACTAAAATATAATTTTATTTTTTCTTTAAGTTTTGTGTATCACCTAAACCAAGGATCTTTGTGCCAAAATAGGGTTATAAAAAGAGGCCTAAAAAGAACTAATGTGAGAATTATGAAGGAGATTGAATAAAAGAGGTGTAAATATGATTGAATATAGGCATTAAACAAGTGTCCAATGTATTTAGACTCCAATAAAATGATTTTTCATTTCCTAATCACTCCTAAAGGGTAGTTTTAAGAGCTCAAAGGTGGGTCACCTAATAAGACAAAACTCCTACACCACCTTGATCAAGTCATCATCAAATGAGGAGCACACATGTCGAAATGAGAATTTACAATTATCCCTTGGTAGTTTTTATTATTTTAAAATTTTCCATGAGTTATTTACAACCATCATTGTCTATTGACACCTCTCTTATCTCTCTCACTTATTCTCTCTCTTATAGGTATGTCTAATTTTAGCATTGTAAGGGATCCTTCTACTAGGAGTATAGTGTAGCCTTGCTCTTTTGTATGATTATTTATTAATAAGTTGAATAGGTTTACCTCCTCTTATGGTTTTTTATACTTTAAATGGTTTATTTGATAAATCATAAATTAAGTTTATCTTATTTGTTGTCTCAATCTCTTTACCTTCATGTAATTTGACTCACTGTTACATGTTGTGAAGAGTGTCATAAGGGGTTTCATGGGGATAGAAGTGGTAAATATCTTCCCTTCTTGTCTCACTTAACCTTAATTTTTTGAAAATAATTGATATGATAGGGTCTATTTAGGATAAGTGTATATTTTTTGTAGTCTTATAGGTCTTAGTGCATGTACAAATAAGTGGTAATGGTCATAACATTTGGTGTATCACTTCCCTTTTAGTTTATAGTTTTATTTCTCCCTTTTCCTTGCAAGATAGTAGGTTAATGATTAGTTATATGTGATACATCAAGGGAGATAGCCCTATATAGATATTATCTTTAGATATAAGGTCACCCACAAGCTTTGAAGAGTCCCCATGCTAACACTTTAGTGAGGAGGCTTGAACACCCTCCTCAAGGGTGAAACTTATTTTTATAATAGTTTTGGAATGCTCAGTGGGACTAGAGATTTCATCCATTGAAGAGTTATTGGTGTTGATATTCAATTGACCAACCTTTAGAGGCATAAACACAAGAACCAATGGTGAATCCAAGTTCATTCAATTATTTTTAATAGCCCAGATATTCTTTCAAGTAATTACTCTTTATATTTTTCCCTTCTCATCAAGTGTGATGGCTGAGTTTCAAGTGGATTTTAGTTTTAATCAAGTTGGTGATTCATATCAAGCTTATGTTTAGCCTTAATAACAACATGTGTATCCTTATCAATAACATAATGAGCCATATCAACCCCTTTTTTATCCATATCAGTCCTACAATGACTCCACTTACCCTCCATATGACTCTAGTTATCAATATGACCAGCCTTACTATCAAGAGTACTATTCTTCCTCCCTTTCTCAATAACCTTATCAAACTTATCAATATTCATATAATTCTTATCAATATTTATACTAACAAGATTTAAGGTATAAGGAGTATATAGAAAGGCAATTTCAAGATAAAAAAGAGCAAGACTCTCACCCACTCATGAAAATGCTAAAGAATGAAATAGTAATGATAGATATGGATAGAATAATAGAGCTTGGAAAAGTTATCCCTATTCATCTAATTCAAAAACTAAGGGAATCATTACAATTTTTAAAGAGTGAGTGTGTAGCTTTTGAGGAAGGAAACTAACATGTCTTAACCAATTTAAGGTTGGGAATAAAAGATTTAAGTCAATACATGGAGGATAGGTTAGTAAGATGGGAAAATCAAAAATTCATTAGCCTCTATAATCCTAATTAACTCCTATTTTATTTTAAACCTCCTCCAAGATGCAATATATCATCAAAATTTTGAAGACAAGAAATAACCTATGCCTATGCAAGTTATTTCTCAAGAACCTCCTCCCATCCCATCCAAAATCATAAGAAGGAAGAGGTGTTATAAGTCAATATAATGAAGTTTTCAAGATTCCAAATCCCTTAATTCATCCCTCAAGTTGTAACACATAGTCTAGAGGAAGCTCCTAAGTTTAAAATTCTAGGTTGGAAGAAAATGGTAGAACCATGTGGGAAGAAAGATGAAAAATGCTTGGATTTGGAAATTGAGGCTAAAGAGTAACCTTTTCATATTCATTCCCCACACATCCCTTCTAAATAACCTCAAATCTTCTCATCATGGAGGTTAATCTAAGAAAATATCCAAAATAAGAAGGAAGTTATTGTTGATAATGTTGAAGACCAAAGCATATCAATAGTTAAGGGATTGATTGGTGAATGGAAGGAAAATAATGATAATATCATTGATCTAAGAAGTTGAAATCATGTTTATGAGTTTGATCAGCCCATCCTTGAATAAAAACATGATCTATGGGAGGCTAATAAACTAGGTCAAGTTTTAGATGTAAGTGAGCATTAATAAGGTTATGATAGGAGTGATTCAAGTATATATGATGAAGAGGTCATCATTGGAACACATCTTGGTGAAGATATAAGTTAATTAATCTTTTAAGATGAAGATAAAGGTGATCTTGATGGAGTACAAGTTTATCAAGTGATAATAGACCTTAAAAGAGATGAACTTTCCCAATGTGAAAACATTTATGATTAGGTTGTTGGAGTAGAAGAAGTATCTCCCAATGATTCATTGGAATTGAATAAATATTGTTTTGAGCCCCAAGAACATGATCAAATAGGTGAATACCTTAATTCTCTCTTAATTCTTATTGTGAATAACCTTATACTAGCTCTCAACAAGCTATAATAAAGTTTAAATGAGTTAGAGCTAAATGGATTTTAGTTTAAAGACTTGTTTGAAGTCCTAGGAGCATGTTAAACTCTTTTACATAGAGGTTATGGTATAATACAAATTGAGGAAGGTAGTTTTGTTAAGCAAACCAACAAGCAAGAAGAAGGCAACTCTCAAAATTTGTCATTCCATGAATCTACCTCATTTTAATTTGACTTGTTTGATGTTTTCAAGGAAGGATATTAACTTCTTGGTCCATTTTTAGACATTTATTCACTCTTGTAAGATAAGACAAACCTCTATCAACCTCTGAAAGAGCAAGAAGTTTAACCTCTTGAAGCCAATTCTACAAGCATGTTGCAAAAATCATATCAATCTATTCAATTTGATCAATCAAAGTTTTAAGAGGAAAAGGTTTGTCATGTGGTGAAATTTGATCAAATATATACCACTAAAAGAGCATTTCTCATTATCTACTTAGCTCAGTTGGAAGCCAACAAGGAGGAACCATTGCCTATCATATATTTTTTAGAATACGAAGATGAACCTAAACATGTCCAATATAAATTCAAGCATAAAATTCTAATTACTCATTCTTCAAATAAGGTGGAGGAGGTATATAAGGTTGATTTTAAACAATAAGAGGATGTCAAGGTTAGTATAAAAATACCATGTTCATTATAGATTAAGTCATTAATTATAATGTAAGAGGGTTTATTTTGAAATATAAATATGATTTAGGGGGTATTTGGTCTCTTATAAGTCTTCATGATATGTCCAAGGTTAATAATCCACTTTAATCCTTCTCAATGTATAATGAACATGTTTGAAGTTGTGAAAGACTAGTTTTAGAGTCCCAAAGGGTAGAAAATATGTAGCACAACACTTGATAATGAAATTTGAATAGTTTTATAATGTGAAGTTGGTATGCATAGTTCATTATATGATAGTTTCAAGTCAAAAGAGATAATGATTATACTTGTAGGTAGTTATAACATACCTATAATGGGATTTAAAAAGAGTGAAAAGACATTTTAAATCATTTTTAGGTGTATTAGGTTCAATTAATGATTCATCTATCTTGCCTAGGTCGAAATAAAATAAAAAAACACTTCATCTCTTTCATCGAGCTCTTTGTAAGCTAGTGAAGGCCATTTTCTAATGTTTAGTTTATGAATAGGAAAGAGAAACAAGCCAATTAATCTTAGGGGAATATAGGGTAACATATTAAATTTAAATTAAATGAATCTTTTTATGGTTTTAGGGGCTTAACTTTATGAACCATCATTAATAAGAGAAGTACTCTAAAACCCTCCTAAACCCCCACTAGCTCAGTTTCAGGAAATATCATGGAATTTTATAACTCATTGTTCATAATTAAGGATTGTTTTAGGTATTAAAATTTCCTAGTGGTATTATAAAATCATATTCAATAATTATTTGGCACGTGTGAGGACTATGGTGGTAAGAAAATGGATATGTTTATTGGTTTGTCAAAATGGTAGGTAGGGTTTTCATGTTTTTGAATGTTTCTTGTCTTGTGTGGCTTCCAAGAAAATTAAACCAACCTATCATGCCTCTTATCATTATATTTATGTGGTATAAATCAATAATAAATGGTAAATAATATATTATGAATAACTTTGGCCTTAGTGTTCTTTAACAAGTCTATAGGTATGAAAGAGTGAATATAATACTATGATAAATAAACAAGTTTCCAAGACATTTGAGAGTAATTGATGTTGATATAAAAATTAAATACACATTGATTTTTCTATAGTAGATCATAAAATAAAGGAATATCAGTCATGTGGTGAAAATAGGAATGGATATGAGATCAAAATAGTCATGCAAGGGTAAGCACTTTAAGATGCTTGGGATATGAGATGTCTGTAGGGTAAGCATAAAATGCCAAACTTTGTAGGTGTAAATTATTTTGAGAGAATTATTAAATATTTTTAAACCCATTAAGGAAATTTGGTAAGGTTAAGTCATTCAAGGATTAATCAACATGTGGACTATGTGCATAATAAACACCTAAAAGCCTACATTTAGGTTTGAGGAAAACATAAAAATGGCGAGGTAAATCGAGATATGAAGACTCATATAGGGTGAAGATAGTATTTTTAGAGGTTCATATAGGGTTTGTATTTTTTAAAATGAAAATTAATATGCATATGGAGTGCACTTAGTCACAAAAAAAGGTACACCTACATCTCTATTTAGCCTCTTGCCAATTTGAATATACATACCTATGAAAGGCTATCAACAAGTCTCCCAAGATGATTTGAGATGTTTTAAACCTATGTAAGGGTCATAATTTCATGTAAATAGAGTGATAAAATTTACATGAGGCTCTTCATAGGCTATCAAAATAAGAATATGCAATAAAGGGCTTAATAGACCTTCAAAAAGACCTATAGGCATATGTAGACAATTGGAGAGTAAGGGTAATTTTTGAACTGAATAAAAAGGTTAAGGAGGTTTTGAGAGGATTGAAGGATGAAAATAAAAACTATTATCCTAATTATAATCATAAAAAGTCCAATATCATCTTAGGAGAATTCATTCCCAATGTAAACTTGGTCAAGAGGCTTAAAAGGTGCACCTACAATTATATACAACATTGAGAATATGCATTTTTTGTGATGAGATTGAGATTGTAAAGTTCCTTTTGAGCATGTATAATGTTTATAAACATGTATTAAATTATTAAATTTTATCTAGTGAATATAAATACATTAAATGAGATAAATATTTTGGATGGTTGAAAGACTATGTATACTTGAAACACGGGCTTCTAAGAATGGCTTGAGTATGGGTTTTATAATGTAAGTAATGTGTTGTTTTCCATGGAAATGGATACCTAAAAAAAAATTAAAATACCATACTATCAAAAATACCATTTAATGTCATAAATAACATATGAACTATTTTAAGAACTATGATTGAAATAGGTCTTAATCCCAAAGAACACTTATAGACCTATTAGAGAATGCAATTTCACCTTCAAGAATTGAAGAATATGTAATGTTGAAATTGATATTAGAGGTTTATATGGGAAATAAGGGTGTATGTAATACATTAAATACCTTGAGGGAAGGTTTATAATGTTTTTATATTGACAAGAAAGGTGAGGAAACCTACATCCTATCTCACAGTCCTAAAATGCACACAAAACCTTGAAACTAAGAATTTAGGAGAAGTATGAGGATGAGACAAAGATAAATAGATATTTTAGGAATTAATGGAATATTTAAAGATATATTACAAGTATAAAAAGGTTTTAATTGTCCTATAACTCCCTGAATGCTTTTTCTTTGCTCTCAGCCTACTCAGGGTTGTGTGTAGGCCAACCTAGGACTAAAAGCTTGTCTTTTGCATAATTTAAGTTAAATACCTTGAAATTTCTTAAAATTTTTCCATATGAGTTTATTTAATATTAAAAATGATATTTTTTAGGTTTTTTATTAGTGATATATGGTCTTGTATGGTCTCTAGTAATATAGCCTTGTTTTGGGCCTAATTATGCCTAATTAAGAAAAATGGGTGTTGGTTTAGTAGGGATTCCTTGGGATTTGAGATATAAAATTTTGGGTGAGGCTTAATAAAGGTAAAGGGTAATAAAATATACTTTTATGTTTCTTTAAACTATTTCATAACACCTAAATGAAGGATCTTTGTGCCAAAATAGGGCTACAAATGATAAGCCTAAAAAAGAACTAATGTGAGAACTATGAAGGAGATTACATAAAATATGTGGGAATATGATTGGTTATAGGTATTAAATAAGTTTCCAAGGTATTTATACTCAAATAAAGTGAATTTAAATTTCCTAATCACTCCTAAAATGTAGTTTTAAGAGCTCAAAGGTGGGTCACCTAGTAAAACAAAACTCCTACACCACCTTGATCAATTCATCATCAAATGAGGAGCACACATGTTGAAAAGAGACTTAATAATTATCCCTTGGTAATTTTTATTGTTTTTAACATGACCATGAGTGATTTACATCCATCATTGGCTATTGACACCTCTCTTCTCTCTCTCACTTATTCTTTCTCCTATATGTATGCCTGATTTTGGCATTATAAGGGATCCTTCCATTAGGAGTATAGTGTATCCTTACTCTTTTGTATGCCTATTTATTAATAATATGTCTAGTTTTAACTCCTCTTATGGTTTTATGTAATGTATACCTTGAATGGTTGATATGATCAAGCATAAATTAATTTCATGTTGGTTATTATCTCATTCTCTTTACCTTCATGCAGTTTGACTAATTGTTTCACGAGGTTAGATGTGGTAAATATATTCCCTTATAGTCTCACCTAACCTTACCTCTTTTCAAACCATTGATGTGGTAGTGTCTCTTTAAGAGAATTTTATGTTTCATGTAGTCTTATAGGTCTTAATGCACATGCAAATCAGTGGTAGTGGACATAACATTTGGTGTATCACCTCCCTTTTATTTTATAGTTTTCTTTCTCCATTTTCCTTGCAAGGTAGTAGGTTAGTGACTGGTATTAAGTGATACATAAAGGGATATATCCATATCTAGAGGTTATCTTTAGATATAAGGTCACACACTACCTTTTAAGAGTCTTCATGTTATCACCTAAGTGAAGAGGCTTGAACTCCATCCTAAAGGGTGAAATTGTTTTTGATAAAACCTATATGAATGTTGAAAGGCAATTTTTTCAAAGGATTTAGATAATAAAAAATCTTCCTCCATGATTTGGTTTTTTCTCCAACCTATCATGTTTTTACTAAAAATAATGTTGATGATGTTTAAATAATCACCTTTGATAATGAGCTTTTTGATCCCTAATATTTGGCTAACCTTAATCCTCAGAGAGCTACTAGAGTCATTTCCTAATGGCTATCTTAAACACCCATCCCACCTACATATGTTAAAATAAAAATTCATCTCTTATACCTTAAGATGTCACCTCCCCTTGAAGCCTTAGGGTTCCCATTGGAAGCCCCTTCAAAGTTGAGTTTCACCTTACCCAGAGTCAGGGTTCTCAATTTCATGTTTTTTTCTAGATTATGCTCTTGGATCAAAGCCCAACCTAGTTTGAACCTCAATTTTCCATCTAGTTGCAATCTTAATCTCCTCCTCAGACATTTTAATAAGTTTAGAGGGTGTATTAACACTGTAGTTTTCCTTGATTTTGTGAAAGATAAAATCCCCTATATTTTTTTAGAGATTTTCTTGTCTATAAACACTCTATTGTTCATTTCCTTCCATATACCCCAAATAACATGGGGCAAGGTTAGATTCAAAATGGAAATAATTTGGTCATTGAAAAAAGGAGAGAAGGTCCAAGTCCTTAAAATATTTAAAACTAAGAGTGGAATTGCCCAACTAATATGGAATATGTCTAATACCTTACTCTAGATTTTATAAGCAAAAAGGTAGAGAATGAAAATATGATTTCCAGTTTCATTATCTTATTCACAAAGAGAATATATATTCACTATGACCATACCTTGTTTCTTAAATTATCAATGGTTAGAATTTAATTTTTCACTAACAACCACAAGAATAGATTTATCTTTGGGGTAAGAGTTTTACTCCAAATTTTTGACAAAGGAATCACCTCTCTAGTAATAGAGGATATTAGAGTATAACTTGATTTCACACTATACATGTCATCAAAGGATTTAGTCCAAATCAATTCATCATGTTTCATTATATTGTAAATATGAAAATTTCAAAGCAAGTTTTTTAGATTTTTAAGAACAATAAAGTCCTCCCCTTCTATATAGAAGTTATAATTTGTTTGATAATGTCTGCCTTCCTTAGTCATTTGAATTTAATCCTGAACCATGCATCACCAATAAAGTTAGATGGTTTACATAATTTGATTCCATGGTTTTATTTAAATAAGAGTTTATTATTGATGCTTGGATTTATGCCCTTAAGGAGATGCTCATCCCTTCTCATCCAAGAAGAAAAATGAAATCATCTCTCTTATTGTGGGTAATAATTTCATTGAGATGAATTTATAGATTAGGGGCTAACTCCCCTTGTTGCACCTTTAAATCTCTCTCTAATCTATCAATTATGTATGACAAGGGGCAAGGAAATCAAATAAGAAAATAAAATGGTGATGCACCAATATGTATTATTCTCCTATTTGATTGAAAATCCACTACTTAAAGGTAAACAAGGACATTTCACACAAACTCACAATAAAAAGAAATTGATGCATCAGTATTTCATAGGTCAAATTTAGGAAGGTACTTGACACTTAGGATGGTGATGAATAATTCTATGAAGAGAATAAGCATATACCACTTCTAAGACTATTATACACTTAGTAAATAATACTAATAGAGACCTACAACAACATCCCTTTTGCACATTGGTAAGTGACCATAGATTGACATGCTATAAAAGTAACTCTTTCACTAGTCATTATCAATAAGATTCAAACCTATACTCAATAGTATAATGTGTGAATGGTGAAATCAATTGTATATTTCTTCAAGAGTTTTGCAAGTACAAATATGGCTAGAGTTTTTCCAATAACTAGTAGAGGCTGTGAAATGAGCTAAGAAAATGTATATATATAGCCTTGAGAGGTAGAGAAATCAATATAAGTCTAAGGGTCACTTCGACATGTGTCATATTGAAATAATAAGTTACATTTTCATGGGATAGAAGTGGGTGAGCTATGCCATGTCAATGAATGGATCAATTACAATGAGTTACAACTGAACCAAAAGCATTAGTTTCATTTGTTACAACTAAATCAAATCCTCAGTTACATTTGAATCAATGACAATTGAAAAAGTTACAAATAAAATAAAATGCCTCAGTTACAATTTCCACTTGTTACCTTTATCCTCACCTTCAAGTTCTCATCAAAATTTTAAAATCTAATGACTATATCCCACAATTTGAAATTGACATGTTACGAGCCATCATCCTTTGTTTTTTTGTCTCCTATCTATTTCCACAAACTTAACCCTTTCAAAAATTTTTTTGAAGGAAATCCTTCAACATTTTCTCCCACAGAAAATTCATTCAAATTTTTTTTCTATAGCTTATTTTTCTTGATCCTTTATCTATTTTGAGCTTTCTATGAACTCCTTCCTTTGAGAAATATATCTGAATGAAATCATTTATTTTGGGCCTTATTCTTGTAGACCTTTTTCCCCTCTATGAATTCCTTTTAGTACTTGGAAAATGTCCCTTTGGCTTTTTGGAATGAAATTTTTAGAAGATTGAAGATGCCCTTTCTTATGAATTACCCTTCAATAAAGTTGTTATGGACCTTCAAAAAAGTTGTTTCAGATAAAATGTTCAAAACAATTCCTTCAGAGTTTTTGAAAAGGACTTTTATAACTTCTACAAATGACCCCTTTGGAAAATCTATCTTAGACCCTTCAACACTTTTGAAATGGACTTTTTCAAAGGAAAAGAGCCCTTCAAATTTCCTAATAGGGGTAGTATGCCTGCTATACTAACTAGACCAGTAGCTAAATTAATCCATTGGGTATGGAGCCAATATATACTTGAAGATGAATAACAATGTTATGCTAAAACAAAACATAAGGAAATAAACCACACAACAACAATTAGACCAAGCAAAGACAAGACAAAAAAAGACAAGGACAAACTCACACATGTGCATAATCACTTAGGGAACATAAGGAAAATAGGAAATTATATACAAAGGAAAAGGAGGACATCAATAACAATGATTTAGATATATCCCATTGACTAGGATATGTAGCTCATCTCCATCCAACTTTGAGAGTTGGAAAGTATTGTGTTATTTTCACTGTGTGATCACATATGGGCCACTCCACAAGGCATAAAATTTTGTGTGTCTTCTAGGCCTAGCCCTATCTTCATCCCATTTTAGGACAATGTCTCCTTCTTTAAAAAATCCTTAGCATGGACTTCTTGTCAAAATACTTTATTTTTTATTGGTGAGTAGTCATGGTGTTCATAGCTTGATCTCTTGTCTCCTCAAGATTCATTAACTCACCTAACCTACCTTCCATGATCTCATTCTCCATCAATCGTAGCTGATAGGTGAGGTCTAAATATGTTAACTCAAGTGAGATAGAAATCCTAACCTCCCTTCTATACACAAGTGTGTATGGTGAGTTCCTAATCACTCTCTTTGGGGTGAACCTATCAGCCCAAAGGGTTGTATTCAACTTGGTGTGCCAAGTCCACTGATTCTCCTCCATAGTCTTCTTTATGATCTTGATCAAATTCTTATTTGTGGACTCATCTATTCCATTTCCTTAGGGATAGTAGTTGGAGGAGGTGCTAAGATAGATGTCATGCTTCAAAGCCCATTCACTTATCCTTGTTCCTAATAAGGCAAATGCATTATCTAAAATGATTGTTGAAGGAGCTCCAAACGTGGTTACTATACCTTTGTAGAAGTCTAGGATTGAGTTTTCATTTTCCTTCTTAAGAGATATAAACTCCACCCATCTTTTAAAATAATTAGTGGTTGTCAATACCCACTTAAGACTAGCACTAGAAGGAGGATTGATCAGAACTATGAAATCCAAACCCCATTGCATGATGGGTTTCTCAACCTAGATTGGATGAAGAGGAAAGGTAACTAGATTTTGTTTACCATAAAAAATACCACACTTTTTTCATTTCCTTACCCAAGAATGATTTTCCTTAAACAAGCTAGGCCAAAATTAACCAACCCTCATAATCTTAGCAGCTATGGTTCTTGGAGAAAAGTGGCCAATAGTTGGTCCATCATGGAACTCATGCAATACTTTGTAAATCTAATACAAATAAATAAATCTCAACAACACACCTATAAAATCATTCCTATATAGTACTCCATCAACATGCACATAAGGAATGGATTGCAGCCTAAAGTACCTTCTCTTAGCCCTATTAAGACATGGTGGACACTCACCAATTTGAAGGAAATAGATCATGTCATGTGTCCAAATTCTTATAGATGAAGGTCAAACTATTTTAAGGTCATCATGAAGTGCCAAAACAACCTCCATTTGCTTTTTTAAGTCTGAAGCAAGATTGTCACATAGTCCTTTTCCACTCATTAGCTTGGTTGTTTTGATCTCCACATCATTCTCCATCGCTTTGGTGATCCAACCTATCCTTTTCTCATTCAAATATCTACTCAATAGAAAGTATTTCACATTAGTATGATGGAAAAAATGTGAAACTTATTATTAGATAACATATGCCTAAAATTATTTAAACTCCTTATGACTGAAAGCACTTGTTTTTTAATGTGTATCTTATTTCATAGCCTTATAAACCTTGGCTAAAAAAGGAAATAGGTTATTCATAAATTTCATCATTAGCTTGAGTGAGAATTGCAGAGATTACCTCTTCATTCCCAAAAGTATACAGGCTGAAATCTTTAGAGAAGTCAAGACTTGCAAGGTAGGAGCTTGGGCAATGGATTGCTTGATCTCCTCAAGACTTTCTTTTCTCCTTCCTATCCAAGTCAAGATCTCATTCTTCCTTAGCATGGAGGTTAAGGGCTTGACTAGGTTATAAACATAAATAATGAATCTCTTAATGAAATTGATCCTACCAAAGAATATTTGTAGACCCTTATTATGTTTAGGCAAAGATAATGCCAAGATGGCACTTACCCTTTTAGGATCAATAGATAGACCTTTCTTGTAAATAATGTGGCCTTAAAGTTTTCCTTTATGAATAGAAAAAACACACTTATTTGGGCTTATAGAGATCCCAACCTCGTAACACCTATCAAAAATATGTCTTAGGTGCTTCAAATGGTCATTTGCATCCTTGGAGAAAACTGTCAAGTTATCAAGATATACCAATACAATGTCATTGATTAGTCCTTGGAAAGCCATATCCATTACACATTGGAAAGTAGTTACATCATTTGGAAATCCAAAAAATAATATTATTTTAGGCATATGTGCCCCATTTTGTAGTAAAGGCTATCTTATATTGGTCACTTTCATTCACCAGAATCTGATTATACCCAGAATAACCATATAGGAAGGAAAACCTCTCACTACCTGCCACCACTTGAAAAACATTCTCCATATAATAGAGGGGATAATTATCTCAAAGACACTCTATTCAAGCCCCTAAAGTCCACACACAACCTAATCTCCCCATTCTTCTTTCTAATAGGGACTAAGTTTGTCAGCCAAGAAGAATGCTTGATGGGAAAGATGATTTTGGACTCAATCAATTTGGTGATTTCTTTCCTCATGAGAGGCTCAATTTTTGGATTGATTGGCCTTTGTCTCTACTTGATGAGTTTGTAATTTTCATCTATCTATATCATTTTTTGATCCAATCTTGGGTCAAAACCCTTCAAATCACTATATTCCCATGGAAAAATATCACTAAACTCTTTACATAGTTCAATGAAATCATGCCTCTCTTGACTAGTGCATACCTTCCCAAGTGAAAGTATCTTATCTTTAAGATTTATACCCTTTAATATTTCTCTTGATTAGTGGACATACCCACCTTTTCCTTCTTGAGCTGGTCATCCTAATTTAAAATGCTCTCAAGATTCACTAAGCCTTTAGGAAGCTTGTTGGACTTCAATTGGATAATCTGCCCTCCATATTATTGTTATAGTTTATATTGATTCTTGGAATAAAACTCAACCTATTCATGTATAAAGAGTTATATTTTATTTTCACTATCAAAGACCTACCAATTTGTGACATTATCTAGTATGGATGGTCTCACAATCACCTTTAGATGGGGCTAGTTTTTGTCTTCCTTTATGCCCTTTGAGACATCATATTGAGCACCAATAAATGCTAACCTATTAGCATTATTATTATCTTCCCTTGGAATATATATGATGTTAAAAACCATGAAATATTCTACAAGGTCCCAAACTCTATGCTTATACGACTTGAGTAAGGAGTTCTTAGTCAAAATTTTCCCTCTAACCTAATTAACAATGAGTTCACTATCTCCATACACTTGTAGTTCTTTAATTCCTCTTTTTCTAGCCCATTCAAGGTCATGGATAAAGGCATCATACTCTTCCAAATTACAAGTGCATGAGAATTGAAATCTGAAGGCTAAAAAATACCTTTCCTTTGAAGGTGAAACCAGCATAGCTCCACCACTTGCCCCCATCTTCCTTCTAGACCCATTAAAGAAGAGTTGGCGTAAGCCATTCACATCCTCAATTGGATTCATAAAATTAGGTATGAAATAATATTTCTCATGCATATAATATACTCCAAGACCATATTTTTCAATAAACTTGTAAGGATCATGCTCATAGTTGTCATCTCCCCACACATCTAGGAACAAATCAGAAATTCCCTCAAGGGAAGATGATGGAGATTGTTCAACCTGAATCTCCTCTTCATCAATGATGGAATTTTTAACATTAGTTACCTTAGGTTAATATGGTTCCAAGTGATTTCTATGGATATTTTCTGACTCAATCTTCACCTTAGTGCCATATTTTGTCCTAAACACCATGTAGGACCAATTGGCTATCAAATATCCACCTATCTTAAATGTAAAGTCTCTTGATAAGCAAAGAGAAAAATAGGGAGGTAAATATACCACCACAACATCATTTTGAAATGAAAAACTAGGAAAATAATGAAGGTTCAAATTCAAACCTTTAACTACCCCCAAAGTCTTGGTTGGCAAACCATCTAATTTCAAAACTCCTTTAGTCATTAGCTCATACTTGAGGCTTAGTTAATCTACTATACATTTTGGAATAAATGATGTGTTTGATCCACTATCAATGATGAAATTATGAATCAATAAATCACCAATAATTAGATATAGCTAAAAAAGAGGAGTCTTCTCATCTTTCTTCACTTTGTCATCTATGGATTGAGTTCCATTGACCAAAATGAAATTATCATTTCTAGATGGATCAACTTATTTAAACAATTCATGTATTTCATTGTGGAGAATATATTTATACCCTAGTAATGTTATAAAATTCCATAATGAGATGTTCATATGAATATTATTCATCTAGTTCACCACATTAATGGAAGGATTACTTACCTTGGGGTTCTCTTTTTAAACATTTATACTTTGTGATATAGATTGTGGAGGTAGAGCTATAGCAACTATCCCAAAATTTGGAATCCTCTAATTTTATTATAGTTTAGGAGCTATGTTAGACCCACTTCCCATCTGAGCTGATGTAGGAGTCATAACAGGTCCTTGATTGGTTCTTTGAACTTCATCAATATCCCTCCTTTTGGACCTAGTGTTGGAGGCAACACTATTATCTTGATTATTTGTATTATCCATGTAATTAATGGCACAAAACTCACCCTCTAAATGATTTATGAGGGTAGCATCAGACTAAACCTATATTCTCTCCATATTGAATTGCGTTGGCATCTAAAAATTAGGAAATTGAGATGTTTGATCACCTTGTGTAGTCATGCCTTGATTTTGCATTTCATTTGTATAAGCCACTTGTTTTTAACCATGTTCAAAAGATTAATAGTTGGGTTGTTATTAGACCAAATTATTTTGAATGTGGATAAGGGCTTTAGAGGATGAGGGGGAAATAGGATTATAGGTTTGATAAGGCTTGACATGGTTAATTTGGTCTTGTCCTTGATTATTGCCTTGAAAAGGAGGTCTATTTATTTGTCCAAACTAATTATAGGATTGATATGGCCTATATCCTTGGGCTTGTTGCCTTTTGAGAGAAAATAATTAATTAGTAACACTTTGGAGAAAACTTTTGACTTCATGTATTTCATTGGTAGGGGCAAAAATAGATTTTTCTTGACTAGGTAAAGGAGCTAAAGTGGGCAATGCACTTTGACTAGGAGAATGCAAATCAAGGAATAGTGGCATTAGAGATCTGGGAGATATCTTTATTGCTTAGACAAGATAATTCTTAGAATTTATGGCTATTTCATAAGTAGAAAGAAATGTGTTTTCACCCATAGATTGAATCATCATGGCAATGTCACTATTCAATGCTTTTAAGTACTATAAAAATGCATTATTTATGATTGGCGTCACAAGAATTCGGATTCTATCCCAAGTTTTTTGGAACCTAGTATTAAAATCCTACATGAATTCATGTGGTTCCCTCTTTATTATAGTCAATTACTTAGCTAGAGATAGGTGATCACTCTTTTCCCCAAACCTATCAATCAATAGAGTCCCCAACTCATCTCATGAGCCAATAGAATTTACAGGTAGGGTCCTATACCAATCCAAAACTCTTCCTTTGAAAGACAAAGGCCAATAACCTAATAGCTACATTTTCTTGGTTAATATTATGGATATTACAAAAAAATCCTATATTCTTGATGTGCTCAATGGTAATAATTGGACCATCTCCACTAAAAGATCAGAGATTTTTGAGGGTAGCTCCTAGAATTTAATCATATTGGGTAAGATACAAGGGAGATGCCCTAGTGAAAGGCATAAAAGTTTGTCTTCTATCCATTTTGGAATGATCACTATGGGTGTTAGGAATGGAATTTAACACAAACTTGGAAGCTTTAAACAAAAAATCTATTTTGTAAGGATGAGTATTGACAAACCTAAACCTTTTAGAGGAATTTGGAGGTAATTGCACAAACTTGAAGGGTATACCTTTAGCATCAGACCTAGTGGTCATTTTTGGCATGGAAAATAGGAACTGATCATCAACTAAAGACTTGAATTCTTCAATGGAGTGACCTCGTACTGAATGTAGATGTTTCTTTCTCTTCAATAATGCTAAGACCAACACCAATATTGAACATTCTTGTATGACTTAGAGGTCCCACTAGGCATGGAAAAAATTATTGATGCATGGATTTGCACCCTTGAAATTCTTCTCATCCAAGAAGAAAATGAAATCATCTCTCTTTCTCTAGGTAAAAATTTCATTGAGATGAATCTTTAGATTAGGGGCTAGCTCCCCTCGATGCACCTTCAAAGATTTTTCTAATCTATCAATTATGTATGAAAAGGGGTAATGAAAACAATTAAGAAAAAAAATGGTGATGCACCAATATGTATTATCCTCCTATAATCCACTACTTAAAGGTAAATAAGGATGTTTCACACAAACTCATAATAAAAGGACATTGCTACATGAATATTTTGTAAGTTAGATTTAGGATGGTACTTGACACTTAGGAGGGTGAAAAATTATTCCACTAAGAGAATAAACATATACCACTTCTAAGACTCTTATACACCTAGTAAAGAATACTAATAGATACCTGCAACAACATCCCTTTTGCACATTGGTAAGTGACCATAGATTGACATTCTAGAAAAGTAACTCTTTCACTAGTCATTATCAACAAGATTCAAACCTATACTCAATAGTACAATGTGTGAATGGTGAAATCATTTGTATATTTCTTCAAGAGTTATACAAGTACAAATCTAGCTAGATTTTTTATAATAACCAGTGAAGGCTACAAAATGAGCAAAGAGAATGCATATATATATATATATATATATATATATATATATATATATATATTTGAGAGGTAGAGCAATCAAAGGATTTCCAAGGGTCACTTAGACATGTGTCATATTGAAATAATCAGTTGCATTTGCATGGGAGAGAAGTGGGTGAGATATGCCATGTCACTAAATGGATTAATTACAATGAGCTACAACTAAACCAAAAGCATTAGTTACATTTATTACAATTAAATTAAAGCCTTAGTTACATTTGAATCAGCTATAATTAAAAAAGTTACAATTGAAACAAAATTCCTCAGTTATAATCACCACATGTTACCTTTATCCTTGCCTTCAGGTTCTCGTCAGAATTTTAAACTCCAATGGTTATTTCCCACAATTTTAAATTGATGTGTTGTGGGCCGTCATCCTTTGGTTTTCTATCTCCTATCTATTTCCATAGACTTAACCCTTTCAAATTTTTCTTTGAAGGAAATCCTTCAACATTTTCTCTCATAAAAAATTCATTCAGACTTTTTGTTTGTAGCTTATTTTTCTTGGTCCTTTCTCTATTTTGGGCTTTCTATAGACTCCTTCCTTTGGGCAATTTGTCTAAATGAAATAATTTGTTTTGGGCCTTCGTACCATGGACCTTTTTTCCCTCTATCAATTCCTTTTGGTACTTAGAATTTATTCCTTTAGATTTTTGGAATTACCCTTTAAAAATATTGAAGATGCCCTTTTCTTACGAATTGCCCTTTGGGAAAGCTATTATGGACCTTAGAAAAAGTTGTTTCAGACAAAATGTCTAAAAAAAATCCTTTGGATTTTTTGGAAAGGACTTTCAAAACTTATGCAAATGACCCCTTCAAAAAATTTGTCTCAGACCCTTCATCACTTTTGAAATGAAATTTTTTGAAGGAAAATATCCCTTTGGATTTCCTAAAATGAACTTTCTTGAAAGGAAGGATCCCTTTAAAAAAGTTCCTTCGGTCCTTGGAAAAATTGAAGAGCACCTTCGTAATTTTGTTAAGCACCCTTCAGAAAAATTGTAAAGGGATTCATAAAACTTGAAATGTCCTTCAAGATTTTTGAAATCAACTTTTCTGAAGGAAAAGAACCTTTCAGAAAAGTTGATTATGGACTTTTCTGAAGCAAATACACTTAAGGAGAATTGGTTTGGACAAAAAATATGAAAGAATTTGGCAAAGGCTTAAAACAAAAAGCCTAAAAGAATTTTATGAAAGGAATAGACTTGTACATTGGACCTGGCCAAAGGTATAGACTTGGACTTTTTTTTTTCAAAAGAGGGGGGCCCAATTTTGGTCTAAAAGGCCAAAATTTGGTCAACAGTTAATATAACTAATAAGTGTCATCCCAAAATTTGACTATTTCTCCATTACTTATCTTCCACTTGAAACCATTTATAATGAACTATTCTATGGTAACAAGAAAGTTCCAAAAGTTTGAACCTCTCACAAACTGATCTTTTTCCATGAAGCATAACGCTTCTCTAAAATTCATATATTTGGCCTGAAGAATTCTTCCCCAATGAGTGAGAGAAGTGATGAATCTCCAAGACATTTTTGTTATTAAGGCATTGTTCATCTAACTAAGTTTTCTTAAACCTGATCCTCCCTTAAATTTTTAGGTGCATAGTCTTTCCTATCCACTATAGGGGTCCCATTTTTTTCCTCTATTCAAGACCATAAGAATCTACTTTGAATTTTTTTGATATTTTCTATCAGTTTAGGAATTTTTAACAAAGACAACAAATAGATCGAGAGACTTTATAAGGTGCTATTTATGAGATGTAACTTAATTACCTAGGATAGTAAGGTTCCTTTTCATCCAACTAACTTCTTTTGAAATCTTACGAACAAAGGATTCCACACTGAGGGAGGTAGATTATCAAAGTAAAGAGGCATTCCCAGATAGCTGGCTAGAAACTCCTTTATTTGGCACCCCAAGATGGTTGTAATCCTATTATCTCTTAAAATAGGAGTGTTGAAAAAATATAGAGAGCTTTTTTCAGATTTGATTTTATGACTAAAATTGCTTTTGTAAGTATGAATATTCCTTTATTTTTCTCTTACCTCTCACACTAAATAATCAACCATAATTATCATGTCATCAGTGAATTATTGATACAATGAGGGGTCCATATTACTAGTTAGCTAAAATACTTTTATGTCTTCATTAGATAGAGCATCTGATAGCAACATAATTAGAGACTTAGGCATTATGATGAACAAAAATGTGGATAAAGGATCACCTTGTCTTAATATTATTTTTTTATTAAAGTACCCTTTAGGGACCCCATTAGTGAGTAATGAAAAAAAATTATATTTAGTAATTATTAAAATTAGATTTTTAAATTATGTCACATCTTTAGCATTCTAATATTCTCTAGTTTTACACTTATTATAACACATTAAAACATTATTTTACATCTATTATAATTTTATCATAAATCTAGTCATAGGTAATTGATAACATTAATGCTTGACACATCCTAAACCACATGACTTGTACCAAAATTCATGGCTCTTATTCACCATTCTACTAATCCTTTTATCTATATGTGGGATCAATCTTTTTTTGGTCATCATTACTACACAAAAATCTCAAAGTGAAATGATTAGATTGGTTAACATCAACCTCAAGCTATGTCCAACTAAATATAGACATCCTTAATCTTTTGGGATAGATCTATCGTAGGCAGAGAGGAGCGATACCACCCTCTTATCCACTTATAGTGGCCATGTCATGCACCAAATAAAAACTAGTTTCCAAATTTTAAGTAAATATTTTAGGTCTTCTCACATGTTTCATAAGGTTAGATAAATTAAATTAACAAAATTTTCACCTATAAATACATATCAAAGGTCGTACATTACCACCACTTACTATTCACTTGGTTCAACCTTTCACACTATTGCACATTGAGAAATTATGCCCTATTCTTTCCAAATTCAAGATATTTCATAAGAAGAAGCCATAAGCCAAGTCTAGAGCATTTCAAATAATGTCAATGGATATCATATTAAAATATCAAGGCCATATTTATGGCTACATACACATAGTGAAGGAGAATAATTATAAATTCACTCTAGGTGGGAGAACTATGTGGACTTGATTTCCCTCTTTGGAGTATTAGATACATAGGTTATAGTCAATCATTAAGGGGGTAATTGAGGTTAGCTCAACCCGTTACACTCCATTTTTTAGGTTTTCAATCTATCAAAGTTTTATTATGGTTTCAAATATAAAATAAGATAAATAGTGAATTACGCATGATATAATCCAAATTACAATATCTCATCCCACTCTAGAGACACAAGCAATTAAAGTGCAAAAATCATTTTTTTCATTAGTTAACTAGAATAAGTATATGGTCAATAAAATCATGTGCATGTGTTCCTATTTTTGTATAGTGGTCATATCCTATAATATTATTTTATTATACCTTTGATCTACCATAATCAAAACCATGATATCTCTACCTTCCTTTGTCAGTTATCACATACTGTCAATTGGAAAAAGTCCATGATCAATGGATTTGAACTACCTACACTGCCAACCACATACAATAGGCCTAGATAGAAGTAATTTATGATTCTATTATTTATTATGAACATGCATAGTCACATATTTTAATTATTTACACTTCAAAACACTTAGAATAATAAATATAAATCAATGTGTGAGTTAATTACTTTTCTTCATAGTATTTTTTAAAATAGAAACTTCCTATCTTTATCAATTTTCAAAATTAGAATTGTTAATCATTGTACAACTTTACGTTTATGATATAATATGTTTTTACACTATTAGAACATATAAAAAAATTTAAATAAAAAATAAGGTAAAACATACTAGTGAACCCAATGTGAAAATGTTTATCAACAATATAAATATAAGTAATAGTAGTAATTGGGACATTTTTCATTGGAGGATTAACAACTCTAACAGGCACTTCTTAGTGTTGTTCTTGAGATGATGCAAAGTAAAATTTAGATGAGTATATAATCAAAGGACTTGAGTGATCTCTATTCCTATCTACTATAATAGTCCTGTCTAGGAATATTTTCTTATTACACCTTAGATTTTTCATAGTCAAAATCATGTTTTATTTGTCTTCCTCTATCATTCATTAATTACAGTCAACTATGACAATTCAATGGTTAATGGACTCAAACAATCTACATTATCTTCCACTTATAGCAGACTTGTCTATGATAAATTATTGATTTTGATTTTTATCCTAAGCTTGTACAGTCACCTCTCTTACTAATTTTCACTATTAGACATTCAATATAGTCAACTAAAATCTTGGTTTGAGCTAACTTGTTTACTTCTTAGTATTTTACAAAAATAATATTTTTTTATATTTATTAATTTTCAAAATTATAATTTTTTATTATTGTACATCTTTAGCATTTTATATACTATAGTTTTACACCTATTAGAACACATAAAATTATATTATTTTATCAAAGATAGGGTAAAACATATTGGTGAACACATACATTTATTCTGAGCATTACTTTAATTTTGTATTTGTGTTCTAGGGTATTGATTAAATTTCTAATTTCAAGACACTAAAGAGAATCTATCATTCATCTTGAGGCTTTAGAATTCCTATTCTCCTAGAAAAATTATGTGCTTATCATTTATTTTGTATTACTTTTTTCTATTTTTTTCTAGAAGCAATGTTCCAACAATTTTAAAACTCATAGGAATTGTCATTATGGGAAAAAAAGGTCATCAATTTTACTTGACCTATGGTATAAGGGGTATTATCCCAATACTCGATCCATTAGACAACACTATATTAAATTTTAGCTTCCACATAATACATGATATATTGAGAATGCCTAGGATTTTGTTTTTCGTCCATAAGAAGTCTTCAACCATTTGTTCTTACAGTGCATTGGTAAGAGGTTAGACCCAATACAGTACTATCAATGTACCATATAGATAGAATAGTGATACTACAGGGATGGTGGAATCATCCATAGTTTATACCCTTGTAATTGTGTTCACTATTTATGATTGGCATTAGTACATCTAAGAGACTACTAGTATTTTTGAACAATACTCCCTAACTTCTTCACAAAATCAAGGAACCTCTTTTGCTCTAGAGTCTAGTCTTCTAGATTTTATCTAGGTATGGATTTGTTTTTATTTACTACTTTGAATAGGAGACTCTTTTAAGAATTACGGTCATAATTTTTTGCTTGTTTCACCCTTTAGGCCAAGTCTATTTTTAAATATATCTATATACATGGTCTAAGAGATTGTATTTGAAGCTTATTTGGCATAATTGTCTGAATTTGTCACCAATTTGATAAGTCCTAGTCTATTTTTAATCATGTTCTAAATTTCATTAGGGTTCCTCTTTTCACACCATTTCAACTTAGGTTTGTGAAAATTATCTAACCATTGCAAGATTTCTATGTTTTCCTTAGCCATTTGACATGATATTGTGTGCCTTTGGGCATCTGTGACTAAATATTCTAAATTTATAAACTTATGAAACTTAGTCCCTTCGTGAAATTTTACATTTAACTAGACTTAACTATTGATCAAATGGGACCTTTTCATCATCCTTTTCATCACTATTTGGGTCTCATTCCCCCTTTTTGATTGGTTTAACTACATGTTTTCAAGGGTTTTCATGGTCTTTATTTGAAGGTAGTTGTGTTTTCATCTACTCTTAGACTAATAAAAAGGGTTAAATGTTCTTTCAAATCTCATTTCTAGCTTCGTTATTTCCTAGTTAATGTCTTATTATAACTTTAAGTAGTCAAAAGGGTTATTTTGTTTGTGGGTTTATTTCTTTGGGAGTTAGCCATTTCATTTCAAAATTCATATTTTAAAATCAAATGGCTAAAAAATTTACCCACGACCTAACAATCTTCTGAATATATCTTGTGAGTCCTCGAGTAAGTCAAATTGTGCCACTTATCACTTTATCACTTCCCTATGTCTATTTTGCCTGTCTTTTATTTGAGACTTTTAGGTAAGTAAGATACTATCACATGACACAATCTCATTTGACCACATCTTCAGGTCCACTCAATTTATCTAATTAACCTTAAGTCTCTTGAGTAACTGATATCTTAACAAACATCAGTATCCCAGTTCCTCATCCTATAGATCCTTAAACTATCCCCTCAACCTTATAGATGTGTGGCATCACACCACGTGGCATGATCCTATTTTATTACAAACTTGGCCCATCCTCAATCTTCCTAATAGATCCTATACCCCTAGAATCATGATATCATGCCACATGGCATGATCCCATTTCTTTAGATCCCCTATAAGCATGAAATCATGCCATATGGCATGATCCCATTTCTATGGACCCTTAGGGTAGTATATATTCTTCCCTTTAATAATCAAGCACTCAAATGCATGGGATCCTTCTATGTGGCATGATCCCATTTTTTTGAGTCCATAGGGTAGTGAGTATGTCTATGATCCTTCTAGGTGAACAATATCTAGATAATTATCAAGATCTTGATTCACCAAGCATGTTTAGGTCATCAATCTAAGTAAGCATCAGGTTAGACCCTGAGTTAGTGAATAGATGCCACATGGCATAAACTACCAACTAGATGACATGATGGTGCACATGTCAAAATTTTATGAGCATAGATTTTATGTTTGTCTGTCCCATTAAAACTGTTAGACCTAAGACTATACTCGAGACTTAGGAATTTTCCAAATTATTTTAGGGTCTCATTTCGATCATTTCCTTGGTGTTAATTTAACCTATCTTTTGATCATTTTCAAATTTAGGAGATGATAATTTTTATGCAATTTCCATTTTTAAGATGATCATTATGCTTATATAAAATGAATTATTAAATTATAAAGGGGTTTGTTTGATCATCAGTTTTAATCTTTCATCACCCTATTTCAACTAAAAATTAGCTAATCATATGTTTTATTTTATCTTTACCATGGATTATTTTATTTAATTGAACTGATCTAACTATATTTCATTATTATGGTTTGATCATTTCATCAAATTTATTAGATCAATTATGTTATCGATGAAATCCCATTTTCAATTATTAAATGTTAATGGCTTTTCCTTAGTCATTTTGATTAAATCTATAGATCTAGACTCTAATGGTTAGTTTTATTTTTCACATGCTAACAAATATTTATATTCATAGGCCCATATTCAACTAATAAATTCCTCCTATAGACATCTCAAAGTTTTATTCCTTGAGAATATATTGGAAAAATATCAAGGGAATTCAACCCTTTGGGTCTCAAGATCATGCCATGTTGCATAATCTTATTTCTTTGAGTCCTCAGGATGATCAAAACAAACTAACCATGCAAGGGACCTCTCAAGTAAATGAGATGATGTTTTTAACCCTATTTTGGATAAGATGATATCCTAATTGGGTATATGGGTTTTATTATATAGAAATGTTAGGGCACATGGGTGAATATCAAATCTACAGTAAGCCAATTAATATGCTAAACTCACATGTACCATATGTTGAATTTATTATGCTGAGATAGGCTATTAATGGAAAGTAAAACTATAATAGATATATAAATGACATAAAATATATTAATTAGATATTTTTTATGATAGTACATTTTTGGATTTGGTACAAGTTGGAAATAGGCATGAAGATAGCTATGGATCAGTCATCAGATTCTAGATCTAGTGTTTCTAGCTATCTTAACACTTACATCAACTTGAGATAGTTATGTTGATTCTAGTTTTTGGGTTTGACATTAGTGTCATGTATGAAATATTTTATCAAACAAGATGTGACCACCTATATGTTTCTAGTTTTGTCTTCACCTTCACTCTAGTGCATTTAGATATGGGTCATAGACTGTTACTCTTGATGAAATGCAAAATCCTAACTTTTAATATTACATGACGGAAGATGCCATGTATCCCAGTAGAAGAGAATAGAAGCCACCACATTTCGAGATCTAAATTATTTTCATTTTGCTTCACTGATATAACAAAGACTGTGGTGGGTCTCAAGTTTTGTTTCTAAAGCAAGCGGAAGTCGCCAGGTGTCATTGTCCATGTAAATATGAAATGAGACCTAATTATTTCTATGATATAAATAGATTAAAGTGGAGACCACCACATGTCACTTTCCACAGGTTCCTAAAAAGGTAGCTAAAATAAGTGGAGACCACCATGTAACCCCAGATAAGTAAAGCAGAGATTGCCACATGTCTTTTGATGAAGCAGCAGAGATTGCCACCTGTCCCTGTGCCTCATTTAAAGTTACTCAAGTAAGAAATGTTGTGAGTCTTATTTTATTTTAAACTATTGGAGTTTATAGGAAGTAGATTGCGACAAGTGTCAAAGGTGGAACACTCTTGAGCAAAGACACAAAAGAGTATAAGTTAAGCGGAAAGTGTCGCATGTCTTCGATAGGCACTGCAAAACATGCCAAGTGTCATCTTTTGGTGTCTCCTAAGCAATAGGAAGGTTTTCAAAGAATTAGCTAAGTGTCATCTAGCATTTAAGAGAAGGGAGCGTCCTACGATCGGTTTCATCCAATGAACTGCCAAAAGATAAAGTGTTTCAGAATCTATAAAATATCTTCTGTTAGACACTTCTAGTTCTATTAGATTTCAGTTGGGCCATTATATTGGGAATAAGAAGACAATCCAGAGTGAATCCAAGGATATAAATAAGGGTGTAGAGATACAAGAAGAAGGAGGAGATACCAGAGAGAATTTTTTGAGAGAATTATTGCTAAGAGTTTAGACTTTCTAGAGCTATGACTAGGAATATCATTTTCCTTTGTTCTATCTTCTTAAGTTGGAAGGTTTATGTAACTGTGCATGTTTCTTTACCTCTTATATGACTGGAGAATTAATGCAAAGATTGAATCTTGTGCCTTTGTTGATACTTTCTATGTCATTGCAAAAGTAGTCTAGGCTATGTTGTCAAAAGTTTTAGACTTTCTAGAACTGTGATTAGTAATGTCATTTGCCTTTGTTTCATTTTCTTAAGTTGGAAGGTTTATATAACTGTGCATGTTTTTTTGCCTCTTATGTAACTAGAGAATTCAAATAAAAAGATTAAACCCTGTGCCTTTGTTGACATTTTCTATATCACTGCAAAAGTAGTCTATGCTGTGAGCCTCTATTTCTATTGTTTCCATCTTTTATATTGATCATGCACTTGTTTGCTCTTAAATGTAAATGAATTTTACATATAGTCTCACTATGCTCAAGATAAAGGTTGAATTACATTTAGGTGCATCACCATAGTTAGATTTTCTTTCTTGTATTTGTGTTTTTTTTAATTTCCTATCCCTTTTCCCAGTATACACTTGATATAAATAAGAGACCAACTTCTTAAAAATCTGGAGGTTGTTTCAAGTCGCAAGTCCCACATCTTGAAAATTCCCATTGTTGGTGTTAGAATAAGAGCAATTTTAAATCATCAATAGTTTTTGGCATGCCCAATGGGACCAATCTTAAAGTTTATTTCAAGATCGTATGAACTAGAGAGCTATTAGGAGTCATAGATGTGGACTAGTAACCAAATCACAATTTGCTATAAATTGAGGTATTCTTTTGCCACCTTTGGTAACTAGTCCAAGAAGAAGAGTCAACTAGTTTGTACCAATACCAAAAGCAAATATGGGAGCCCCTATACCTCCAAGAAATTATGCAAGTTGGAACACTGGTAGTCCATTGATTCTCCTAATACCACTAGCCACTTGGGACCCTATCCCAGTGAATGCCCTAAAAGCTCTGCCCAATTTCAGTGGGAAAGACTTTAAAACACCTGAATAACATCTGCAAGATGTATCAGATGTCTATGTTATACATGTTGTCATGCAGCAAAATGTGGCCATAAGATTATTAGTAGCTTCTTTTAAAGGGAAAGCTCTAGAATGGTACCGGTCCTTGACCTCAAATGCCATCTCTACATGGGATCATCTCAAAAATATTTTCTTTGAAAGATTCTAAGAGAAGGGTGATAAGTCTTCTTTGTTACATCAATTAATTACCATTCAAAGGGCACCACAAGAAGCGACGACTGACTTTAATTCTAGATTCTAAAAGACTTGGGAAAGAATCCCTGCTATAGCTAGACCATTACCAGGTATGGCCATAGTGTTTTATCTTAAGGCTTTGAATTTAGATATATATGTTATGATTCAGTCACTTGGAGGACACAATTTGCCAGAGGCTTATGACTATTCGGTCAGAACTGAGAACAATTTAATAGATGCTGGAAAGTTACCCCCAAGGCCTCCCATGCCCATGTTCCCAGAAATTTCCTTACCATTACCTCAAGAAGACCCTAAATCTATAGCCCCACCTGTGTCTATGTACACCTATCCTCAACCATCTGCTAAACAAATTGTCCCCACTCAGTCATCTGAGCTAAATGATATCAAGAATATCTTAAGGACATTTTCTAGTGAGCTGATCAATATAAAAAGATAGCAAAATACTTTCCCTATGCCTCCATATCAAGGCTATCAAGGAAACATATTTTCATCTCAGCCAAACCAATACCAGGGACCTCTGAGGCAAAATAACCCTTAACCAACAAACCAATTAGTTGCAGTCCCTGCACCCTCATAGACTATTCCTCCCAATTTAAATAGGGAGATTGTTCTAAGGCAAAATAACTATGTGGATAACACTAATTCCTAGTGTTTCCCTTGTAATAATGCTCATACACCTAGAGATTTCCCTATGGGTAATCTACAACAAAAGGTGGTAGAGCAAAGAAGAATGCATGGTCAGTTTGCAAGTTCTAGTGATAATCAAGCCTACCAGTCTTCTGGTATATAGAATTTAGTCCTATTGGCTCAGATGCAAGGGATGTCCTTGAAACAAGAGGAAGAAATAGCCCCAGAACATGCTTTGTTCTCATGGGTTGAAGATGAAGAATCAGTTTTCCTGAACAAAACATCTACATCCAAAAAACTAGTGGTGTAATCTGATTATTACACTAGATGAAAGAGAAGGATGGTGGAACAGCCTGAGGTTATAAATAGTCAAGTCATGGAGAATCCTTCATTTCAAGGATAAAGAAACATAGCTATCAGAAAAGAAGTGCCTCAACCGAAAAATCAAGGGATTCCTGCACAAATTCAAGAAAAAACAAGATATCCTTATTTTCAAAGAACTCAGACTCTGGGACCATTAAATGTGGTGGAACAATTGAAAAATACTCCAGCACAAGTATCAATATTGGATATATTGGCCTTTCCTAAGAAGAAGACACTACTACAAGAAGCTCTACAAGGCTAAGCAGTGCCGAAAGGTATTGTTATCAAAGAAAGACCTACTGAAAAAGAAAAGCTCAAAGACATAGTTCATCTATAGACGATAGCCCTAGTAAATAATGTAGCATAGGTAAGCAAATCCAAACCGGATCCCTTCTATTTAACTTTAATAATTGGCAAGAAACTGCTACATAATGCAATGATTGATTCAGGGGCTATTACTACAGTAATGCCCAAGCAGATAGCTGATGCTTTAGAAATTAAGTTTGAACCACTCACTAAAGGAGTCATACAGCTAGATGCCAAAGTAGTACAAACAATAGGGAGAATTAAACAACTCCAATTACAATTATATGCTTGTCCCAATATAATTGTAAATCAAGATGTAGTGGTGATAGATATACCTCCTATTTTTGGCTTATGTTTATCAAGAGACTTTACAGCCAAGATAGGAGGATATATGTCCCTTGATTGGTCTCACCTCATCTTAAGGACCAAATATGGTTCAAATATGAAGATATAATCTGAGCCATTATATAAGGATCATATCACCAATGAACCAACTGCAAAGTTAGAGACAACTCATGCTATGATGAATAAAGAAGAAAGGGTTTTTGTTGAGGAGTTAGGTGAATGGATTGGATAGAATCAAGAAGAAGAAAATGATCATTTATTAGCTATGATGCAAAGTGACCCATATGGAAATTATGATTCTATTGGTCTATGCACTTACGTTATACTTGATGAAGATCATAAAATCCCAAATGTTCTAGAGAAAGAAAAGTTAAAAGATACATTTTCTATCAATCCACGGGTCTCTAAACATGAATTCAACATTCTGAGTGAGAAGTCACAAGCGTATGCCTTAATTTCTAATGAAGAAGAAATAATTTCTAACTTTCTTCTTACTTTGCAAGATGATGAAGAAGAGCATGTACATTTCCTTGATCATGATTTAAACGATTTGTTTGAAATCATTGGATCAAGTTATACTATTTTTTAGGGAAATTGTGAGTTGGTTGTAGAGGAACAAGATAACATTGTGACTCAATTACATATGCAAAATTATTGTACTCTTTCAAAATTATCCTTTCAAGAGGTTGGTAATTTTGAAGTCATTAAAGAGGATGATCATGCAATAGAACCTGAGTTTGGAACAGAAGGAGTTAAGTCAATAAATGATATATGTCAAAAGGCTTCTATTGATGAGCAAATAGTCATTAATTTCCTGATAAGACATACCAATATCAAGAGTCAGCATTCGATGAGCTTCCAAGAACAAGAAGAGTCTATATATGTTGGAAGCAGGTTTGACTCAGACTCAGCCAAATGCAGGCTAGACACCATGACATACAAAGAAAACAAGTCATCAGAGCTATATCGAATTTGAACACTTATTCGGCAATATAAGTTGGCTTGTCATGAAAGAGATTTTAAAAATTCTTCTTTTGATCCAGGAGGGAGACAAAGATACTATGTAATGTAGTTAGGTAGTTTCCCCTTTCCATATTGCTTTGTTTTCCCGCTTTTATTTTAAATAAGTGTTCTTTGAACACATAGTCGGTAGCTCAAAATTTTCAAAATTTTCAAAATTCTCCTATACATTGAATGTTTCCCAAATCTTTAGAAATCCCAAGGTACATTGCACTTCCACTTGCATAACGTGTCTATCTCACTGTTCCATAAAGATTGAGTAGGATTTGTTAATGGTTATCCGAGTTTAATGCCATTTTGAGACTTGATAGGTCAATAAATACCTTTTAGCAAGTGTTAAAGCTTACAAGTTCTCAAACATTCCTACATCTGCATGAAAATATCTTGCTACTTGCATTTTTTGTGCCTAGTAAACTTGCTTCAGTGAAAGTGTTTCTATTTTTTCAAAAGTTCATACAAGTTATCACAGAAAAGATATAGAGATGGAGGGGGCACAATCTTCACAACAAGGAGTTGGGATGTATGAATCCCTTGATAAGTTTCTTGTAAGTAAGTCATATGCTTCAGCTCCCGCACAACCATTAAAGACCTATCCAAGGACCAAAATTCCTGAAGTTGATCAAGCAAGTGACCCAGCGAAAATAAAAGATTATGCAGATGGCGTCATGGACCCAATTCTTCAGAGAGCTAGTAGAAAAATTCTTAGAGAAGGGGCACATCAAAGGTGCCTACAAAGGGCTAGAGTAGGGCAATATGAAACATTTTCCATGAGGATATGGACTTCAAAACTAGCACAATTCATTGTCCTAGCTATGCATCCATGTCATGACTTGGTTGAATTATGTGCAAATTTGTTCCATGCACCCTCTACACCATTCAATAGGGTCCATTTTCAGTACAAATCATACTACAGGCTATCAGGGATATGTTAGCCCTGTATCATGATAGTACAGCTATGTTTCCCACTATTGCTAAAATGCAAACAATGTGGGAAAAAATCAACACTCCATTAAGGTTCTTGAGATCTGAATTACAAATGGGTGATGATGACACTATGGTACCCACACTCCCTACAGCAAGAGCCCAATTCGTACAAGCTAGCCAAGACACACTGTCTATGATGGCTTTCATCTTTGGCATGAAAGATGATATGGTAGTTTATGTAGAACAAATGGCTATCCTCTTCAAGCTGAAGACCATTGATAAAACTCAGGAGTATAGGCTCAACTTTTTTGAACAAATTGCTTTCTCAATGGTGGAACAACTGGCCCATTTCAAATCAAAATGAGTGTTCAGGTACTCTTCTTATTTTTTCACCTCATGCTATTTCAAAATTCTGACCTCTTTTCCCAACATATGTATCTTGATATGTATGACCCTAGTTTTGATCTCCAAAGAACCATTCTTGTGTCTGCATGGACACATATTTTGTCAAACACTAGTGATCCATATGAATTCTAGGAATTATTTGTTACCCCTCATTTTTGTCATCTCAGCCCCAAACCAGTCATGAATAGATTATTCCCAAGTGTTTCAAGCCTTCTAGCTAGTTGCCCAATTCCTTGTGATTTCTATTTTGGGTCTCACCATACAATATTAAGAGTCCATGGTTTTTGTGGGGAGGGAACCAATAATGCTACCTAAGGTTTTAACTCTTAGGTTAGCATTCTTAGAGGTCACTAGGTAGGTGTTAGTATTAGACAATGATTATGGCTCCAAGAAGAGGAAAAGAAACATGTATGACCTCCCATGGATGATAACTAGCATGGTTTTGGAAACCAGAGACGCTGAAGTTTTGTTGCTCAGAAAGCTAGCCTTTTTGGGTTTTCTTCTAGTAGAAGACAAATGGGTTTATGACCCAAATGGTTTCATAGCATCATGGATAAGGACTAACAGGGTTGCAACTAGAATTGCACATGAAGGCCACCCCTTTTGGGAGAATAGAAGAAATCCTAGGGAAGACACTCCTAGATTTTATGTTGAGTTAATAGACTTGCCCCTTCCACAAAACAAACCCTGGGAAACATTCTATGTTAAAAAGAGGGATTATGATTTAAAGTTAGAATGACTTCTAGCTTAAGAAGGACATTAAAGAAAAAATATTGGGATGCTAAGAAAATAGAGGCCTATTAGAAATATAGGTAGGAAATTTGTCAAACAACCCATTCTTTCAGAGACATAGACACATATGAGAGATGGGAAGAACTATGGGATGAGTGCCATCTCTCCCTTGTATCTATCCTAGAGACAAGTAATTTCTTGACACCGGGTGTAGAGCAGGAAGATAGGGCTAGGTCAAGCTAAGAGTCATAAGCCTCATAGTAAACTGCAACTATAGTAACTATATCAGTTTGGCCCTAATCTCTCAGTGTCATAGAAAAGTAAAAGAGTGTGATGCCTTCACCATCATAAGCTTCCCCATTGGCCTCGGTTATAGATATTCCTAGTTCTCCACAAGCATCATTGAAAGGAGAATAAATGAAGTTGAAAGAAGAGACACCCAAGAAATGAAAGAAGGTGCAATTTTAGTTTGATTCAGAAGAGGAGATGGACACCCCACAGTGCCAATTACAGAGTACTATAATTGTTCCTCAGGTAAGTATTATTCCTCCTTCTCCTTCTCAGTCTATTTCTTCTCCTATTGGCATGATGATTTCATCTAGCTAGATGACATCCCCTACCACTTCTATCATTCCTATTTCTCACTTCACCCCATCTGTGCCACCTCAGGCTTTAACACTACCTCATTTCTCCCCCTCTGTTCCCAAGAAACTTCCCCCTCAGATTTCCCATAGCCAACAATTGGCTATTCAATATGGTTTACCACAGGGACATCCTTTTATAGGTGGACACATTGCCTCTCCTTCTACCTTCTAGACCCAAGTAGATGCTGCTAAGAAGGCAAGGGAAGATCAAAGAGAGAAAAAGAAGATCAAGGAAAATAAAGCATTGGCTACACCCCATCTGCGGTCACAATTTGACCCCATTAAATAGTAATTGATGGTGACTCATTTGTCACCAAATGTAATAAAGCCAACTAAGCAGATGCAACCGAAGGACTACATGATGAATGTAGTGGCCATTGACATGTCCCTCTTTACGCCACAAGACAAAATTGAGCTGCTAATCGAATCCACTTCTGTAGTTACTAAAGACTACTTGAAGACATCAAGGAGGCTACAGAAGATGGAGGCTGATTTAGCCAAAGAGAAGGCAAACTATAATAGTTTAACTGCAAAGATCAATAAAAAAGATAATGAGATAGAGAATCTGAATAAATAGTTTCAAGATCCTATTTCTCTTCAGACTCATCGGGCACTCTAGGCCCAAAATGATTCTTTAAAAGCAAGGCTCACACAGGTAAAGGATGCGGTGATGACCCTTAGGCATGAAAAAGTAGAGTTGCAAGAAAAGTGTGAGGAACACCTATTGTAGGTTACCCAATTGTAACAAAAGCTGCTAAGTGAACAGAATAATACTATAGCTATACAAGCCCAATTTTAAGCAGAGCAATAGAGAGCAACACAATTGACACTGGAGCTAGCCAATAGGCCAAAGAGTGTTAGAGTTTTAAGTCTGGTAAAGGAGCTCTATGAATCCATGTGGAAGAGAATCTCTTTGGAGATTATTCAGCTTAGGCCTTATCTCACCTTTTTGCTAAATGCACAGAAATTGTGTGAAAAGGTGGAGAGATTAGTTGCAAACACTCTGGCTACAGTTTTACAGAGAGTTTTAGACTCTAAAATGCTGATACAAAAGCTTTATGATGCAATGGATGGAACGTTGTCAACAACAAGAATCAACAATAGAATGGTCACTACTAAGTGAGTAAATGAGATTCTCAGTTAAAATTCTGTAGCCATCAGTTGTAGAGAGCTTTTAGATGTCATGAAGGAAGGAATCAATGAAATGAAATAGCATATTGAAGATCTAGTGCAATTAGGTCTTCCTTCATTTCCTAATGACAACACCGTGCTAATGGTAGATAAAATTGAACCTTTGTTGTTGGCTAAATAGAATGATCAGACAATTTTCTAGGATCTAAGGGATACTCATCAGTCCCTAAAGTAGAAGCTATCTTGATTCCTATTTCCCAACTCAAATTAAAATTGAAGGCTACGGTTAAAATTTTGTAGAATTTTTCACACAAGGATATTATTAACCTTGATTTAGCCTTCAATGAATTGCAGAATAAGTAGGGGTTATCTGATGATGAGTGGTTTGCCTACAAAATAGCATTGCTAAAGTTATAATTTTGAAATTTTGATCTAGCGAGAGCTGTGGTTTCTTTTTGAGCATGCTCAAAAGTCCTTGGGGTCGCCAATAACTGTGAAGTTTTGAAATAGATCACAGGCTCTATTTTCTTTTTGATTCATTTTTGTCTAAGTGTCGAAATCAAGTGAAAGCTACCAAGTGTCATCGTTCGAGGCGCCTTTGTCAAGCAGAAACTACCAAGTGTCATCATCTGAGGCACCTTTCATATTTTCTATGAGTTGGTCAGAACGTACCACATACCTCATAGTGACTCAGTGGAATGCACCAAGTGTCATCATCTACATTTTCATATCGACACCCACATTTCATCTCTTTTCAGTAAAAGGTTTTAACAAGTTAAGTATCTAGATCAGGTGGAAAGCACCAAGTGGAAATTTTGGAAGGTCTCAATTTTGCTTTTCTAAAAGTGACAAAAGATGCTACATATCCCAGAAGAAGAGAGCAGAAGCCACCACGTGTCGAGATCCAAATTATTTTCATTTTGCTTCACCAATATAACAAAGACTGTGGTGGGTCTCAAGTTTTGTTTCTAAAGCATGTGAAAGTTGCCAGGTGTTGTTGTCCATGTAAATATGAAATGAGACTTGATTATTTCTATGATATAAATAGAGTAAAGAAGAGATTGCCACGTGTCACTTTTTGTAGGTTTCTAAAAAGGTAGCTAAAAGAAGCAGAGACCACCACATAACCCTAGATAAGTAAAGTGGAGATTGCCACGTGTCTTTTGATGAAGCAGCAGAGATTTCCACTTGTCCCTATGCCCGTTTTAAAGTTACTCAGGTAAGAAATGATGTGAGTCTTATTTTATTTTAAACTTTTGAAGTTTTGAGGAAGTATATTGTGACAAGTATCAAAGGTGGAACACTCTTGAGCAAAGACACAAAAGAGTATAAGTTAAGCGGAAAGTGTCGCGTGTCTTCGATAGGCACTGCAGAACATGCCAAGTGTCATTTTTCAATGTCTCCTAAGTAATAGGAAGGTTTTCAAAGAATTAGCTAAGTTTCATCTAGCATTTAAGAGAAGGGAGCGTCTTGCGATCTATTTCAGCCAATGAACTGCTAGAAGATAAAGCATTTTAGAATCTATAAAATATCTTCTGTTAGACACTTCCAGTTCTGTTAGATTTCAATTGGGCCATTAGATTGGGAATAAGCAGACAATCTAGAGTGAATCCAAGGATATAAATAAGGGTATAGAGATACCAAGAAGAAGGAAGAGATACCAGAGAGATTTTTTTGAAAGAATTATTATTAAGAGTTTAGACTTTCTAGAGCTGTGATAGGAATATCATTTTCCTTTCTTAATTTGGAAGGTTTATGTAATTGTGCGTGTTTTTGTGCCTCTTATATGACTAGAGAATTAATGAGAAGATTGAATCCTATGCCTTTGTTGATACTTTCTATGTCATTTCAAAAGTAGTCTAGGCTGTGTTGTCAAGAGTTTTAGACTTTCTAGAGATGTGATTAGTAATGTCATTTGCCTTTGTTTCATTTTCTTGAGTTGGAAGGTTTATATAAATATGCATTTTTTTGTGCCTCTTATGTGACTAGAGAATTCAAATAAGAAGATTAAACCCTGTGCCTTTTTTGACATTTTCTGTATCACTGCAAAAGTAGTCTATGTTGTGAACCTCTATTTCTATTATTTCCATCTTTTACATTGATCATGCACTTGTTTGCTCTTAAATGTAAATGAATTTTACATATAGTCTCACTGTGCTCAGGATAAAGGTCAAATTACATTCAAGGGCATTGCCATAGTTAGATTTTCTTTCTTGCATTTGTGTTCTTGTTAAATTTCCTATCCCTTTTCCTAGTATACACTTGATATATAGAAGAGACCTACTTCTTAAAAATCTAGAGGTTGTTTCAAGTCGTAAGTCCCACATCTTGAAACTTCCCATTATTGGTGTTAGAACACTCACAATTTTAAATCATCAATAAGGATCATGACACATGTCATGATCTCATTTTAATGCTTCCCTTGGTCCCTCATTTTATCCACTTGACCATAAGTCTCTCAATCAACCTAGATCTTAACAAGTGTCATGATCCCAATTACTCACCCCATAGTGTTTACTAGATATATGAACCTAGACCCTTAACCTTTTGGATACATGGGATCATGTTAAGTGGTATGATCCCATTTCATCATGACTTTGGGATCTCATTAATTTTCCCAATAGACCTTAAACCCATCGGATGTGTGATATCATGCCACATGGCATGATTCCATTTTCCCAAACCCCTAAGGTAGTCTATATGCTTCCCTTTGATACTTGAGCCCCTAAATGCACAATATCATGCCACATGGAATAATCTTATTTATACAAGGACCCAGGGTAGTTAGTATGTATATGATCCTTTTGGATGAATGAGATCCATAAAAGTATCAAGATATCATTTCATTGAGCATGTTCAGGTCATCAATCCATGTAAGAATTAGGTTAGACCCCAAATATGTAAACGTATGCCACATGTTATGGAATTATAGTTGGATGACATGATGGTGCACACATCAACATTTTATGGGCATAAATTTGATGGTCATTTATAGGGGTGGGGAAAGGATATATATGAGGTGAGAAACTTGATGGAATCTCATCAAGACTATCAAACCTGTGACTATACTGAAGACTTAATTATTTTTAAAATTATTTAAAGGTCTCATTTTGATCCTTTCCTTGGTGCTAATTTGACTTATCTTTTTATCATTTTTTATTTCATGAGATGATTATTTTATGAAGTTTTTATTTTTAATATAATCATTTTGCTTATATCAATTGAAGGATTGAATTCTAAATGGGTTTTTCTACTCACCAATTTTAATCTATCCTCATTCTGTTTCAACTAAAAATTGGTTCATTATCTATAATGTTTTAGTTTTGACATGGCTTATTTTATTTAATTAAATTGGTCTAACTATATTTTTATCTTAAGGTTTGATAATCTCATCTGATTAATTATATCAATTGTGTTATTAGCTAAATCACCTTTTTTAATTGTTAAATGTTAATGGCTTTGCCTTAGTCATTATGATTAAAGATAAAGATCTAGACTATAACTACTAGTTTTAATTTTTGTAGGTTAATGGATAATTTTAGTCTACATGCCTAGGTTCAACTAAGAAATGTCACCTATCAACATCTCATAGAACCACTCCTCTAAAATATATTTGATAAAGAGAAAGGGCCTTTAACCCTCTAGGTGCCTTAGATCATGCCACATAGCATGATATCCCTTCTCTAGGCCCTTGGTATGATAAAAAAAAATTAGTAATTCAAGGGAAATCTTGATTAAATGGGGATGATACCACATGGAATCATCTTAATTCTCTATGCCTCTAGATCAAATGGAATATTTAAGCATATCCAAGACTAGGTGAGTCCCTTGGTTCATGCCATGTGGCATTATTTTATGGATTTGGATAAATTAAAACTTGAAATATCACATTGCATCATGGCAGTTGAAAATTCAAGGTGAGCAGGATCCCCCAAACAACATGTAGTTAGACTTGAGTATATAAGTAAACACTATATATTCCTAAGTAGTGTGGAGTGGATGCATGGAACACCCTTCCTAAGGAAGATACATGGGCCTCCAAAAATAAAATACATGCCTGAAATTGATGCCCTACTACTCATTTTTATGTTTAAGTCAAAACCCAAAAATGTAGTTATAAGCCCACTCAAACTTACATGATCATGAATAATTTTTTATCCAAGTGACTAACATGACCATAGGGTGTAAACCCTATGTATATCATATAATGGAATTAACCATAATATTTGGCATGGGAATTAAGATTGAGCTAGAGCATAAATAATAAGGGATTATCTTAATTAGGTATGGTCATGACTGAGCATAGGCTGACCAACTGGTTAGATTTAGGAGACCTTCAATGACTCTAACTATATACATATAATATTTTCAAACTTTTATCACTTACTGACACTTCGTATCTTTCAATAACCTATCAAGTCTCAATCTCTTTGAGTACACACCTTAATGGGTGCATTGAGAAAGGGGTGGGTAGACCATTGATGCTTCATAATATTGTTTTTATTTTTACCACTTGCCATCCACACACTTGTCTCCTAAAACCTTGAACCCAAGGCTTATTCTTCTTAGTTCTACCTATTTATATCACTTGTTATGTTTTATCCTTCATTTTTTGCCTTATCACCCTTTTGACCTATCAATTATGCTAGGTCGACCAGGTTGACCTAGCATAGTTTAAGGACTTTTCTCTCTTTTAGTTTTTGGCCTCTCAACCAAACTAGCACAAACCTAGTGAGTTAGACCCAAAAATGTGCTAGGTTGACAAGGTCGACCTAGTGTAACCAACATGTCTGAATGATTTTAGGGTAATATTATACTACATATACAAGGTCATTTACTAAAATTTCATAAGAGAAAATAATTAAGTGAATAAGTGTGAATTAACATCTACCTATTGACCATACTACAAAGGTAATAAAGCTTTAGGGTTCAATACTTTCTTTAGATATCCAGTCTCATCTTGTGGATAAGTATTTAGTATGTTTGGATAGGTTGTGTAGACTAAACCTGATTTATCTTAGTTATCCTTACATACCATGACAATCTCTTGTGAATCACCTTGGCCAATGGAGAGATTGAGGCTTGGTGGGTTCATCTTCAAAGGTAAGTATTCCTAACTTTATTCCTCCTTTATAAGAGTAGATAGATAGTGCATTTGTTTTATTCTCTTCCATGTATTAAGATTATGTATAAATTAGTGTGAGTATATTTATCTAATACATGTTTAGTTTAGTTTTTTATTTGTTTTTTTTATAACCCCCACTTTGTGCCACAAGATTTGGTACACACTAGATTATATTTACTTTTTTTGTTATTAGAATAATGAAATATTAAATCATAAGACTCTTTTAGGGTTGTTGAGAGATTGGGTTAGACTATAGGTTTTGGAACCCTACCTCACATGGTGTGTGTGATAAGTGATACCCTAATCAAGTCTAATAGATCCTTATATTGTTCATTCTCTCGCTTAATAATTATATGCCCCCCAATTGAAAGTGTAGGTGTGCTCTATCCAATCTGATCTAGGATTGATTTATGGACATGATGTATTTATAATTGAATACATTTTGGTGAACCCAATGTGAATCAAAGCCTTATAGGATTTATTTCACTTATTTAATTTGTATTCATAATTATTTTTTATCATATATTTACTATGTTGGTTTGACCCTATTAGCTTAGTTATTTTTCTCTATGTGTAAGTTTTCAAAAATAAGCAACTGGATTGACCGACTCAACCACAAGTTTTAGTTTTCTAAACTTCCAAATTAGTTGACTAGGTTGACCAACTTGACCTAGTACATTTTTAGACTTATATATTAACCTAATAGGTTGACCAAGACAATTTAGTGCATTTTTATCACTTTTTTAGTAGGTTCTTGTATAGCTTGATCGACCAGCTCAACCTAATTTACAAGTTTTTGCCATTTTTCTTAAAGGTTATTGATTATAAGTCTTATTAATTTTCATCTCTAATCCACCAAGGTTATTTTATATTTCTCTTATATTTGATTTTTTTATTTCCTTTCATAGTTTTTATTCTTTAAACCTGCCCCTACACAGTCAACTAGGTCAACCCTATAGACCTAGTTCTATGTTTTGTGTGTTGTCTGAATAACTAGGTCGACCTGGCCAACCTAGTTCATTTATAGACCATATTTCTATATTATAGGTTTGACCCTATTCTGTATGATTTTTCATATAGTTTCTGCACTATACCTTGTTTCAAAGTTAGAATTAACCTCTATATGCTAGTAATTAGTCTCACACTTTCTTTTAAGTTGTTTGCATGCTTATAATAGTTCACATAGTCTAATTATGGGATTTTAAATTAATATTTTAGTTTCACTATTTTTTTGAATTTGTACACACAACCAAACCACATAAACATCAAAAATAATTTAAACATTTTATTACCCAAGTCTACCTACTTGGATTTCATCACCAATGGGGAAGTTGACATGATACTCTAGTCAAGTATAAAGTGTGGTTAATGGTATATTTAGCTAATCACCAATTTCCCTTATTGATGTGGTAAGTGAGGGGGTAGGCACAAATACCAAGCTTTTATCATTACCACTACAATCCCTTTCATCTTAAACTTACTTGATTCTATCTATCGATTGTTATCTAGTACCTTGCTTATAGCCAATCTCCCCTTTACATTTAAAATAACTCCTAATAATCTAATCAACATTCTAGGTTGACCAAGAAGCTAGATTTACTTTCAAGTTATATCATTTTTATTTGATTAGATTATGTGTGAAAAATCTTCATTATCCAATGTTAGTACAATATTTTGCTTTGTGTGCATTAATTAGATTGGCCATTGTCAATTCAATTGACTATTTGTTTCCCTTTAGTACTTATTACTTTTCATTATTTGAAAATTTTATTGTTTCAATTCATAAATTTATATCAAATTTATCATCCTCCCTACATCATTATGAGCCTAATGCATTTTATGGTTTAGAAAATAGGTGAGTATAACTAAAGATATAGGTAAAACAAAGAATCTATCTACTTTACTACATTAACCTGGTCAACCTAGTATCTTTTTTAGCCTCTATACACTATACTAGGTTGACTTGGTTGGCCTTGTTCTATCTAAAAAAATTTTACCTTTTTTTCAATCTCTGTACATTTTACTGGATCAACTTGGTTGACCCTATATAATATTACAATCCTTGTTTCTATGCTAGGTCAACCTGGTTGACCCTATACTATTTTCATCACTTTTTATTCTCCTTACGTGGTTATCTAGTCTTGTTTCATCATGATGACATATTTTTAACCTTCCCTTAGTCAATAACATTTCATTATTAATGACTTGGATAGTAACCTCACTTATTTCATTACCTCTAAGGAAACTATCCATTTTCTTCTTCTTCTCCTAAGCCTAAACCACTAACTACACAATGCAATGTAGTTGAGATCCTTCATCATAATCCTCCTCTTGATACCAATGTTTGGAGTCCTTCACCAAAATAATAATAATCTAAATGGTTCCAAAATATTCAAAAACCTTGATGATAATACTATTTACATTCTTCACAAGAATGGTGGCTTGACTAAGTTTCCTTGTTCCAATGTCGAGAATCCTACACCTACAAATAATATTCTTCCTACCAATAATAACAATCCACTTCCTATCAAAAATAATACCCCTCATACAAACACTAATCCACCTATTGACATAACTCAACTTCTTATCCAAGTTATCCAACAAATGAACATCATACAAACATCTAATCAATCTCAAATTATAACCATGCAACAACACTTATGCAACATGATTAGTCAACCACATAATTCATCATGACTCAACCAAATCTAAAATTTTTAAGTCCTCCTATTATATATTCCAATGGGAATAACATCCCTCAAACTCTAATGAATAAAAAATGCTTCAACATCTTCAAAATGATCCTTTAGCCCCATTCATTACATCTATAGATATTGGAAACATTTCTCCAACTATCACATATAATGGGAATAAGTAACCTACTAGCTTTCTTAAATTCCTTTGGTAATATCTATAAGGAATGGGTCCAAACTAACACCTTTTCTAACACTAAGATCTTAGACAAAACCTTTGTTGGTGATGCACTTTAATGGTACAACTAGTTTCCTAGACGTTCCATCTCATAACTAGAGGATTCAGTCAATGCTCTAGTGAAGTAACTCTAACATTATGACCTTCCTAAAAACTACCTTAGCCATTTCATCAATTCCAAACAACTTCCTAAAAAATATTTTCATAATTTCATCAAATGATGGAAGTCTCTAGCTCATAAAGTGGACCATAACATGAATGATGACAATCTTTTGAAACTATTTGTCACTACTCTTAAACATCCCCTTCAATATAAAGTTTAAATCTTTTCACCTAAGACTTTGGAAGAAGCCTTAGACCAAGTAAAAAGACAAGACTTCCTTATGACTCAATTTTAACCACCTCAAACTAAAGCATCTTTCCAATCTTGTTCTCATAACATTGATTCATGCAAGCCTCCCCAACCTCAAAATGGAGCATCCAATTCAACCAATTTTAACCCAACATACCCTCCCTTGAGTCTAGAACAACTTTTGATGAAATTACCACCATCTAAACCCATGATCTTTGATCCTTCCAAACCTCCTCCAAAATGGTACAATCTTGATAAGTTTTGTTGGTGGCATGATACTATAGGTCATTCTCATGAATATTATTGTGATCTTCACCAATTTATTATTTCTTCCTTACTTGGTCCACATTTCAATATTAATACTCTCAAGAAACAACATTATTAAGACTATCTTCAAGCATTTTAAAATCAATCTCAAGAACTAGAATCACATCAACATCATCTACCTAATGAACAACCTTATCTGCCAATTTTTTTCAAATAATAATTGATCCTTCTTCCTATAGTAATAAGGAAAGGATAGCTAACATGAACAAATTTAAACATATTGTGGCACCTATTGAATCTCAACCTCTTATGCCAAATGAACCAAAAAAGTACCTAGTTTAAATGCTTGTTCCAAATCATATCATACATAATCCTCCTTTACCTCCTTTATCTCTTCATACCTCTCTTACATATCATATGCCACATTTAACCCCCTTAAAATATAAAAAAATAACACATTTACCTATATCTAAATGCACTTACCAACCCAAACCAAATCATTTTCCTAAACCAATGTTACCTCACTCCAACTCACATATTGGGGCATCTTGTGATGCCCATCCACATGTCCATTCAAACTTTGGGGCATCTTGTGATTCCCATCCCTACATCCAGTTACCCTTTGGGGAATCTTGTGATTCCCACTCTTCTTTTACAATACATAATAAAAAAAACAAATTCAACTTCAAGAAACCTTCTGAGACTTATAGACTTATCTTTCACATGCTCATATACAGATGTTAGCATAGGTCTTACTTATTATTTTTGTCTCATGTTTCTTTATTTTTGTGTTTTTAACTTCTTTTAGACACACTTTATCACATCATTATTTTCCTTTACATTCTTTAGTTTTATTACACATCACATTTGGCATTTGCTTTCATTTTTGGCCTTTTTATATCTTTTTAATTTTTTGTCTTTTTATGTCATTATTTGCCTTATTAGCTTTATGATCATTTTCCACTTTCTTCATCATTTACCTATTGATGTACCATAGTCTTCTTTAATATTTTGACATTAATCTTTTTGCACCCTCGTGGGTTTTTCTTTTGTGAGTTCCTTTGTAAGACCATGGATAGGACCCAACACCCCTCATAAAATTACCATATTTTTTACTTATTTTTCTCATTTTGTTGCTTGTCAATGTTTTTTTAACATCCTTTGGGTTTTTATTTTGTGATTTTCTTTGTACTAAGGCTCTTACTATTTTTCATCTTGCTTATTGGTACCCTCATGGGTCCCTCTTTTATGAGTTGCTTTGTAATAACATGTATAGGACCCAACCCTCACAAAATTACCATTTTTTCATGTTCTTGATCCTTATTCTCAACTTTAGCTTTTGCTTGACGAAATCTACAAAATAATTTATGTTATCATGTTTTCCTCCATTTCCCTCTTTCTTATAATAAGGAATCACACTTTACTATCATTGTATCTCTTTTATCCCTTTGTCACCTTTTTTTTCAATTTGAAGCAATTCAAATTATTCCACGTGTCATTCTTCTTGATTTCCCTTTTCTTTCATCTCCTCATTTGATAAAACAAGGTCAAAGTCAAGATAGCACTTTTATTTTACATGGATTTACAAGACTCTTAGACTCCATGCTCTTTGAAGTTTCTTTCTCTTAGCAACCTTATCCTAAAGTTTTCATATGAAAGTCATCTTTAGCACCCATGTTTGGATTTCCAAATCTGCATAGAGGAGGAATAGAAAAAGCCATCAAGAAAGTTAAAATCCAACTCATATGAAACAAAAGGCAATGATATATAAAAGTCAAAATAAAAATCTCAAAATTTAAATTTACACCAAAAGATGTGATTACAAGCACATCTCCTATCTCCAATTGAAACTCAAACTCCACAATCAGATGCACATAGAGTCAAAGTATTTTAGGGTACAATATGCCATTAGATTAGAATAGGGGATTTAAAAAAACTTTATGGTGCTACCTACTTTCTCATGAAAGTACCCAATCTTCATAGTAAATTGATGGCTCTATAAGGGGTCATGAAAAATAGGGAACATGTCATGGGGAGGTAGGTCCATTTTAATTTTTATGCATATAGCCTTCATGAGATGATCTATATACTCCATTTGTTGACCCAAGAATTATGTAGCTAAGAGAAGTTCTTCATAGTCCTTACGGTCAACAGTCCTCTTGTTTTGACAAACCAAATTTGAGTGTGTTGAATTTGATAAAGAGTTCCTCTACCTTGTTTTTTCCTTCATTATCCCCTCCACCCATTTCATTTCCCCCTTGACAAGTAAATTGTGATTCCAAATATGTTTTCCCTATTCTTTGATTTCCTTCTTCTTCACCTCTTAAAAATATGATAGCATTACTTTGTTTTAGTTTTATCTATCCTTAGAGAAAAACAACATGATTGAGTAATTATGGATCACTCTTTTCTTTCATTTTCATTATTTTACTACCCTTATGTTGTGGATAGCTGAGTCTGCACCCTTTTTCCATTATTACATGTTTCTCTTTATGTATGCCTTCTTCATATTTGTCTTACATTTTGACTTATTTTTCATTCAATTTTTTTTTTCATATCATTCTTTATGTTTTTATTTTTAACTATCTTACATGAGCTTACTTTTCACTTTTTTACATATCTTTATAAGATTTATCTTATAATGATATTTCATTTTCCATTCATGTTTTACATGCTTCCCAATGTGATCTGGTATGTTATACATTCTTTTTTACCATTTATGTTTTACATGCTTTATTTTTTATCATTTGTCATTTATTTCCTATCATTTATCATTCATTTGCCAATCATTTTTCCTTCATTTTCTAATCATTTGTCATTCATTTTCCATCCTTTTATCATTTATCTACCTTAAATATTTTAAAACTTACCTTACCAATCCTAATTTTCCAAATTTTTCTAAAAATCTCTATCTTTACTAACTTCTATATGCCTATTTTCCAAAAAAAAATGATTTTTGGTTATTTTTTGCACTAACTTCTACAAGTTCACCTAGTGTACTCTACATTGGACACCTTCACATCTCTTACAATATACTTCTTTATCTATGAAACTAAGGTAAGTTAAAGGTATGTGTTTTTCAATCCTATCCTTTCATTTATCTTATTTTCTATTTAATGTAACATTTTAAGCATCATCATTATGTGTTATTATGTTCTATTTCCTAAAGCACCATCCCATGTTGTACCTACGTGATACATGATGAGCTTTAGCTGGGGCATATATATACACATAGTATTTTCAAACTTTTATCACTTACTAACACTTCATATCTTGCAAGAACCTATCGAGTCTCAATCTCTCTAAATGCATGCCTTAAGGGGTGTACTTGAAAAGGGGTGGGCAGACCATCAATGCTTCATAAGATTGTTGTTCCTTTTTCCACTTTTCATCCACACACTTGTCTCCTAAAAATTTGAACCCTAACATCATTATTCTTAGTTTTACCTATTCCTATCACTTTCTATGTTTTATCCTTCATTTCTTTCTTTAGCACCCTTTTGACCTATCGGTTATGCTAGGTCGACCAGGTTGACCTAGCACAATTTAGGTACTTTTTCTCTCTTTTGGTTTATTGGCCTCTTGGCCAACCCAACACAAACCTAGTGAGTTAGACCTAGAAATGTGCTAGGTTAACCTAGTACAACTAACATGTCTAAATTATTTTAGGGTAAGATTATACTATATATACAAGTTCATTTACCACCATTTTATAAGAGTGAATAATTAAGAGAATAAGTGTGAATGAACATATACCTATTGACCATTCTACTTGGGGAATAAAGATTTAGGGTTCAATACTTTCTTTAGATATTTGGTCTCATCTTGTAGATAAGTATTTTGGATTCTTGGATAGGCTATGTAGCCTAGAGCTAATTTATATTAGTTATCCTTACATACCATGATAATCTCTTGTGAATCACCTTGGCTAAGGGGGAGATTGTAGCTCAATGGGTTCATCTTTAAAGGTAAGTATTCCTAAATTTATTCCTCATTTGTAAGAGTAAATAGATAATGCACTTCTATTCTTCTCTTTCACGTATTAGGATTTCATATACGTTAACATGAGTTTATGTTTCCTATACATGTTTAGTTTAGTTTTTTATTTGTTTTATTTCTAACCCCCACTTTGTGCCACAAGATTTGGTGTGCACTAGATTATATTTACTTTTATTGTTATTATATTAGTGAAATATTAAATCATGGGACTCATTTAGGGTTATTATGCAATTTTGTTAGATTTTAGGATTTGAAACTGTACCTCACATGGTGTGTTATGACAAGTGATCCCCTAATTAGGTCTAGTGGATCCTAACATTGGTCATGCTCTTGACTAATAATTATATACCCCAATAAAAATTATAGGTGTGTTCTATCCCATCTAGGGTTGATTTATGGACATGTATTTATGATTACATACACCAACTACCCATAATTTAATTTTAAAATTAGTTACTGGGGCCTTAATCTTGAATTCATTGGGATTATGCATGGTTCATCTCAAATTTGAATAGAGGTAAGCACATCTCACTAATTATTTCCAATAAGTGGTTATATGGTTGGCATTATGACTATGTGGACTGAGTAGCCTATATAAGACCAATTATCTCTTGAATTATGGGTTGGTCCATTTAGAAGTAGATTTATACTAAAGGGTTTGATAGTTTTGGTTCTTTTCTAATTTATTATTACCTTAGTGTAGATTCATTTTTAGTGTGAGATGGCATCATTTGATAGTTTTTATGTAGTTTGTATGAACATTGATGAATCTTAGTGTTGAGTTTCATAAATTATCTGCTATATAGAAGCTTTGTGATTTATGTACATTGATTGTACATGTTTTCACTGGATTTGTTTCATTATTTTATGTATCTTGTTGGTCCTCAAACTATTACACCTTATTTATTTTTTGGTTATGCTATGTTGTCCAAATAGGGATTGGTTTCTCAAGAGTATAGCTTATTCAAGAGAACCATAATTTCCCTCATTAGAAATCAAATTCATCTTTTTTATCCTTACCCTCTCTCTCTCTCTTTCTCTTTTTAAATCTCTATTAGTTTAGATTTAGAGTTAGCCTAAATTGTAGCTGTTGATCAAGCTTTATTTAGACTACATGTTCATCCTTTCATATGTCTTGTATGCATTGTTCAAATTAGTAGACTAAAGACAAGTTCCAGCCAACAATGAGTCCATTAGAAATTCTGAACTAGGTAGTTATTCTAGACACAAGATATACCATAGTTTATTTTAGATTTATTAGATAATACTACCAACATGAACCTTGTATGGAATAGACAGCATCAACCAACTAAGGTATCTAGTATGCCATGACTAGTAGACAACAACCTTGTGGAAGTTTCTTCCATATTCTATTTTCTTTTAGGAGAGGTGAAAGGGAATAAAAAGGGGTAATACTCACCAAATGAGCCTTTCCTCTCCTTATTTTCCCCTAGGTTTGGTTTAGTTATGCAAAATATACCACCAACACCTACAAAGTAAACATGCCTTGACTATTTACACCACTATTACTTGTTGTAAATTTAAAAGTTTCAAATTTAAGTAATAATGAATATTTATTTATTACACATTTTGCGTTTTAGTATTAATTTTTATCTCACTTTACAGTATATTATCTAAATTCATTAATTATGTTTATTAAACAAATCCAATTATCATAAAAAAGATAATGAATAGTTTATAGTCTCAAGTCTTATTCAACACACATTGTTTCAATAATGTTCCTAGAATACAATTACCATTAAGGCATGTATTTTTAAGGTCTAACATGACTTGGGAACAAGAAAAATTATAAATTTAGAATGTTATAAGGAATATTATACACCCTATTAATTAATTTATCATGACTATTGAGACTATTAAAACAAATACAAATACAAAATATAAAGTTAATAGAAATAATTTGTTGAATATCTTAATTCCAACCTATGTAAGATTGATGCATTCATATACATTTCAAGAGATGGACATAATAAATCAAATAATTTAATAAATCAAATATAGATAAAGAATATGAATTTAATAAAAATAATTCACTGACTAACTTAATTCCAACCCACATAAGATTGATGCATTCATATACATTGTAATAAATCAACAAAAGAAATCAGCTCAAACTTACACTTCTATTACCAATGTTTTAATTAGTACTATTGATTATATTCTTATATCAACACATATAACTACATATGTTACAACATTCCTAGGTATAGGTGCATCACAAGGATTCAAACATATTAAAATTCATATTTCTACAAGGGCATCTCACGCACCTCCCTTGATTAATACACAAGGTCCACTAAAAACTTCACCCAATGCACACTCTCTTGAGAAAACTAACATATCCATCCATGTTAAAGTTCTAAAACTATATTAAGGTGTATCTAAAGATACTCACTCAATGGATTATAATATTTTTCTTCATAATCCTTTAGCACATAAAATAGTTATTTACCCATTTTATAATTTTGGTAGCTTCTATGATATCACATAATGAAGGTAAATGAAATACAAAACAAAATCTTTGATCACTCCATGTAGCATACTTGGATTATGTTTACAATGAATAATTACTATCCAACCTATTTCCAAGAAGCCTTAAAGATTATTCTTCATAATGGTTATGTGATCTTCCATAGATTCAATTAGTTATAACAGTAAACCCTTTGGAAAATTAGTTTTTATCACACTTTTATATCATCATCAGTGAAACACTATATTATGCACAACTTTCTAAACTCAATCAAGGCTCAAATAAGATAATCCATGAAAATGTTGTGCGATATAAAAATATGCTAGATAATATGACATACTCTATTGAAAACAAAGAATTACAAGATATCTTCCCACAAAGCTTTTTTTCACCACTTCATGAATCAATCATATTTTATAAATAAAATATTTTAATGAGTTATTCCATATAATTAATATAATATAATTGAATATTATCACATTTATTAATATAAAATATGTACCAAGTGTTCTATCTACTTCAAATATCAATTTTCAAACCAAGCAAAATTACAAGGTCAAATCTAATGAAATAATGAATGAAGTAAATTAACATTAACATATCCCAAACATCAAACAAGATTCAATTAATATCTCCACCAAAGAGATAATTTACAAGCTTTTCACAACCTCCTCATGTCTTGTTACATAAATTACATTATTACAGTCTCATATGTCTACCTCCACCATTTGATATTGATTTGACCAAGATTCAACTTAATGTATTTGACAATAATGCATATTGTGATGATCATAGATGCATTGGGAATTCTAAAAATAAGTTTTTCAAGCTAATGCATAAGATACAAGATCTCATTTATTATAATACTATTGAGCTATTGACACTCATAGAGGAAATTAACCACATCAAAATGACAATGCAAAGATAAAAATATTCATTAATCATTCCAAATAATACTAGTTTAGAGAATATATATAATTTATAGGTACATCATGTGTACAATGTGCACCCTCACCCTAAGACATATGATCATCTAAAATATTACATTATTTATACATTTACTAGCACATTAGCATAATGTTTAGTGATCACATTTGATGACAATGAAATAAATGATGATGATGTAGAGAGACATGCACTTTTTATTCAATCCTAAATTAAAAATAAAATTATACATAGTGTCATAATTCACAATGGGTTAAGTGAAAATGCACGTAGAATGACACTCCATCATAGTATTGGATACAAAGAGCAATATCTTCAAGATACATCAAGAGTACTCAAAGCATTTGATGGACATACACTAAATACACTTAGTTAGCCATATAGTTATACCTCTTCAAATGAGTTTATCAATAATGGATACTCCATTTTAAAAATTTATAAGCATAGGGGTCTTTAATATGTTATTAGGATTCCCTTAGATGTAAAATATTTTGGTAATAGCATAAAAATTACATAGATTTCAAAAGTACATGCACTGTAATCAAGTGTTCATATTTAAATGCATTTAATATCATTACCATTTACAATTAGTGGTAACTCCTCCTCCCTCACTACCATGATAGTTGGTTGTGGCACCTAATCAACTTCATAGTTTAGAATTATTTTTTGTACCTATACATAATATGTTTATATAGTTACTTCAAAGGAAATTGGTACACACTCTTATACAACAAGCCTCATAAAAAAGAGAGATGATTTGATAATAAATTAGCTCAAACCAAGATTTTATTTGATTGTCCTAAATTTTTTAAACTTAAAATCAATAAGAGAGGTGACTATACAATCTTGGTATCAGGAAAAAATATAAAATTATTTCTGGATAGGTCCTTTATAAGTGTATGGTAGTGCAAGTAATTCAATTTTGTTAAATATATAATTTCTCTATGTGATTGTAATTGACCATTTATAGAGTAAAAAAATAAATGGCATTTTGAATATGAAAAATCAAAGGCATAATTATAAAATAATCCTAAACATGACCACTATATAAAGATAGGAATGCAAGCTACTTGAGTACATTAACCATGGACTTATCCATTATATTTTTCATCATATCAAGCACAACCCAAGAAGTTCCTTATAGAGTTGTTAATCCTCCAACAAAAAATGTCACAATTACTATTGTTTCTTATATTCATATATCAGCACCTAAATTTATGTGTACCTTTATCTAAAATGAAAATGTGTCATTGTGGATATGTAGGTAATGGTCAATCATCAAGGGGGTGACTGAGGTCATTTTAACCCATTTTTTTCTAATATTTTTTATAGGTTTCCAAGCTATCAAATTAACATTATATTTTTAAATGCAAAAATAAGAGAAACAACTATTTTTGTGTGGCATAATCCATTTTTTAATCTTAGATTACTTAGCATAGATGAATGTAGAAGGCACAATAATCATTTTTATCATAGTGAACTACGACAAGTATACTATCAATAGACTCAAATTGCCTATGTTATTTTTTACTATAGTAGTCATATCTAATAATTTTCTCTAATTCTACCTTTGATCTATAACAGTCAAAATATTACATTCTTTGTCTTACTTTATTAGTCATCAATTACAGTCAACTTGGAAAAGTAAATGGTCAATGGATTCAAATGGTCTATGCTATCATCCACCAATAATGGACCAATATAGAACTAGTTTTATATTATGTGATTAATCCTAAGCCTATACAATCATATTTTTTTACAAATTTTAACTATCATATATTCAAGACAATCTTGAGCTAAGTTATTTTCTTTCTAGTGTTTTTTAAAAATAATAGATTTTTGATTTATTATTTTTGGCAAATTAGATGTTTAATTCCTAAATAATAAATGGGTCTGATTAGATAAAATTAGTAAATAATATGCAATAATTAGGCCACTAATTTATTTAAACCAGTTGTATTTTTGTCTTTTCTAAAAATAGTAGTGAGTGAGAGAACATATGACTTAGTTTATTCTAAGTTGTTATGGCTGAGATAGAGTTTGATACTGGAGGAACAGGACTAGGACACTATCAAAAACTTGGATCTAAAGTTCATTTACTTATTGTATAGGACCACTGAAAGTAGGACACCCTATTATCTAAAACTGTAGTTATGTTCTTGATGCTATTATCCAAACTACTCACAAAGATATGATTTTTTGGGTTTTGTTCACAGTGTCTATATGAGCCTATGTACCAAATTTCCTATCCTCACTTTCAAATAAACTCCCTATAGAGTTGATTCTTTATGTTATTGTCTTCTATGTAATTAAAAAAAACTTTAGAAAATAGGGAAAAGGAGTTAGTGTGTAAAGGATACATTGGATGCACTTCACACCCCATATATGGGCTCACTACCTACATACCAATACTCTGATGAAATATCAAGCTTTATGTAGTTTTCCATTAAAGTTCTTGGTGCAATAGTGTGATGAAAATGCAATTAAATGAAAAATTGGGTATACTTGGAATGACTATGGACTAGTGTAAAGTTTTGAATAAACTTTAAATATTGTTGGATGGTTGTATGTAGAGAATAGGGAAGAGTGTTTGAGTAGTCTTGCTTGTATTCTTTCTTCTCTCTTGTAAAGGAGTGCCAACCCTTATAAATGGACTTTGAATGGCCTTTTATATGGGATTTAGTGATCACGAGTTAAATGAATTTGTGTTAGACTAACATGAATTAGGATAAGGATTTGGGAAAATATGACTGTTAGGACCAAAAGTACACTTGGATAACAATGTTAAAAACTAGACACCCTAGGTTTTAGTGCTTCTATCAAACTTGGGCACTATTTTCTAGAGGGAATGAGACTTTGAGGGATGTATTTGGGCCTAACAAAGTTGATTATATCTATAAAGGTTAAGTCTAAAATTTTGTGGATGATTGGGAATTAGTAAAAGAAAAGCCTAAAAGGGTTGTGCAAGCAAGTAGGAGGACCTATGGATTGGGTATCATTAGTTATACTCAAGTAACCAAATTTTGTCTTTTATATGACTACATCTACCACCGCTTTATTCTAGTGATGTAAAAAATTGAAATACTAAGATAAATGAAAAATAGAAAGCATACCCAAACTTACCTATAAAGGTGAAGCTTAAAAATCTATGTGATGTTGGATGTGTGTAGAGAGAGTATGATGTGAAGTGTGAATCTATAATAAAAAACATAGAGTAGATCAATTCTTACTAGATATGTTATATCTAAAATAAGAATGTAAAAAAACTAGGTAAGAGAGAGGAAGAGAAAATAATAGATAAACCTCATTGGGTATATAAGCCAATACAAAACTTGTTGTGATGTTAGATTATGTTGGGTGTGTGTTATATCAAAATTAATATCATGAACAGAGTTGAGTGCTCAATTCCCTAGAAGTGTATCAAGAATACAAAGGCAGGCCCTTTGGATCTATCATCACCTACTAAGTGAAGCTAATAAATCATGCATGTGTCAATTGATGTTAGGAATATGTGTCTAATCCCTCTAAATATGTGGCTCAAGAATACAAAGGCTAGCCAGTATTTTAGCTCCATCATTTCCCTGTGAAGTGAATATATGAAGTGATACTAGTATGGAATAGATGTTATATGATATGGTTCCTAAAGCCCATGAATGTACTATAATCTGATAATTTTGGCATGAATATCTAAATGTATGCTAGAAACTAGGCCACTTTTGGCCATTTTGATACATGAATACTAGGATTGTATAAAATCCACTCTAAAATTGGTGCAATAGGCTTATAATAAAGCCAACACAGTAACTCAAGTGATCAAGAAGTTAAGCTTGTATGAAAGCTAATTTTAAAAAAAAATGATGCTAATCACCTGTAGATGGAGTAAGGCAAGTAACTACTAAAAATACTTAGTAAAAATAAACTGAACTTGGACAAAGAGGAGGACCAATGTGCCATTCACATTACCCCCAATCACTGGTGTCTAAAACATAGATTCTGATCTAAAAGTTATATCAACTACCTAATATAAAACTAGAAGTGAGAGCCATCATACCATGCATGATGCCCCCTATATCTAGATTCTTTGAGCAAAAATTATACTGAAACATACTGAATATAGACTATGTTGTACTCACAAACCTATGACTGAACTCCCCTTTCTATCTATTTCTATAAAAATTAATTTGTTTGCTATCTAAATAGGAATGCCCAAAATAGGACACCCTACTATCTAGCACTATAGTCTAACTTTGGTACTATTGTTTAGGGCCAAATATGATGACTATCTTGGAATCTCTATTATCTTCTTGGTCTATTATACCTAGTCTGATGCCTAGATTCTATTATGAGTTTTCTAAAAACTATGGTTTTAACCATTAGGAGTTGTAATATTTGTGATAAAACCCTTATTTATTTCCCCCTCTTTTGAAGTTAGGAATGAAGATCCTACAGTGACTGCCCTCAGAAGAAAAACCCCTACAAGTGTGTTATGTTACATAGATACATGATACAACAATGATAATCAAAAAGATATATTGAGATATAGTAATTTTTATATTAAGAGATTCTTAGATCAACATGAGTATGCCTAAATATATAAATCAATGTAAAAGCATGTGAAATGTACTAAATTAGAATTGATTGTGTTAGTTGTTAGTTATCAAGGAGGGATGGAGCATGATGTCTATCATGACATCCAAGAAGGCACAATAAATTCATGATATATATCATGGCATTGCAAACAAGGACAAGCAATCAAGTAATAAGTCTTTAAAGCAAGAAGAAAGAAGCATATAAGGGTGGCCAAATCACCAAGAAAACAAGGGAGATGGGTACATGTCACTCATACTAGAAAGCAAACATACAAGACATGTTCAAATTATACATACATATAACATAGAAACAAGCAATATTGGCATGAGGGCCACGTGCACATAAAAGAGTACAAGAAAGGGACATTGGAAAATCTCCAAAGGTACATACACATGAATAGAAGCACAGGACATTGGAAAATGTCCTAAATCACAAGTAAGAGACAAGCAAGAACTAAAAATGCAATCTAACAAGCTACACAAAGCAAGAAGAGAAAGCATGTAATAATTGGAAAGATAGAATCACATCTAACTAATCCAAGTAAGAGTGAAAGTATGTAAGACATGTTTAGTACAAGACTAGGTATATACTAAAGATATACACAAGTGATAGATACTAATGAAATGTTGATATAGTAATTTTTGTAATCTAGTAAGTAATCTATATCAGCATGATAAATTGAAGTGTGTAGTGTAGGAATGACATAACCTAGATGGTGTATTCATGTAGAAGATACCCCCAATGGGTATGTATATCAATGTTTATTCTCAAAGGTAGAAGTAGGATACCCCCTCAGTGGCTATATTGAAGTAGTCAAGGATCTATATGTCACTACACACACTCAAAAAAGATAAAATGAAGCATGGTAATGTATATAAATCAACAAACAATAGTATGAAATAATAAATGTAAGTCCTAGCATAGTAGTCGCAATGTAAAGCATATATGATGAATACAATCAAAATGTTTTTGTATATATTTTAATATTTTTGGTATTTTTTAAATAAGCTATGTACAAGAAAGATTGAGAATAAATGATACTAAGCAATGAGTCTTAGATGAGACTCCCTATCACGGTGTCATGTATCGAACAAAGGTATCATGTGTGATCGTGAAGCATGATGGAAAGGTTGAGACTATGATTTTGAAAGTTGTGTACATTGTAAATGTTGTAAAATTTATAAAATACAAATTGATTGTGGGTTCCCTCTATAACTCTGAGAAGTGCATGTAACTATACTGCTCTTAGGGACCCATTTGGAATTAAGAGAATATCTCTAAACATGTGCTCTATTTGTAGATGCATGAGATCTTAATGACACTGCTATAGGTGTGAGTACTATAGATGGAAGCTATCTAGAATCCTAAAGTGGTGAAGGTGTATGAACACTCTATACTGGTGATGGATGCCTCAACTATGTCTAAATTTGTACTAGAGGAAGAACTATAACTGGTGGGGAAATTGAAACTGGTGGAGAAATTGGAGATGGTGATTACAAAGGAGATGGCTCTAAAGTGGGAAGTGGTAACTCATATGGAACTCCAATAACTATAATAACCTAATTAACATGAATAAATTTCATGCATTTTTTATTTTTAGATGGTACTACTCAAATTTTTTGAATTCATGGGTGATTTACTAACATATCAAAAACACCTACACTAGGAACTATGGTGAAATGTGTGGTCACATGTGTTTGCCCAATCTATAAAGGAAGTATAATCTTATCCAATGAACTCTATATATTCCCACTGAATCCATTGATAACTATATCTATTGGAGTGATATCTTGATCTGAATAACCCAAATGCTACAATAATGTAATGGTGTACATGTTGACACTGGAACCATTATCGATGAGAACATTGTTAATATGTTGATTATAAATATTTGCTCTAATAAAGAGTGCATTGTAATCTGAATTATCCTTAACAATCTCCTAATTTGAGAAGGATATCAAAGGTCTAGATAAAACCCTAGACTTACACATACCTATCATACCACTCAAAGGATTTGATTCAACTAAAGGTGCCTAGTATGTAACTAGTGGAGGATGTGCATGGTATCTGTGGTGAACAACTAATGTGTCCCCTTTTTATTACTTAGAATTCTATGGGAATGGATTTGAGAAGATTTTAAAAGTTTTATCATGTGTTGGCTTAGCCTATGGAGGCTCAACTAAAGTGCCAAGATAAATTAGTTTATCATCTATCAAGTCATATATCTTATGTCTCAAATTGATTCATCTATTTGTAGTGTGGCTTGGTGCCCTATTAAAATCACAAAATCCATGTTGATCATATCTCTATCAAAGAAGCTTTGTTGGATCAACTTCCTAAATATGAGGGAGAGAGATGATGTTACATTCCAATAACTACTATAAAACTCTAGATAGAGAAACTGGTAGATTGGTAAATACACACCGAGGAGGTGCTAATAAAATCATAGGTTGAGGGGGTTCTAAATCCATATTGACTATTGATTAATTCTAATTCTTGTTATCATTGACTTTGACCTTGTATGGGAATTTGCTATTACTCTTGTTTTTTTGTTTAGGATGCTTATATACTTGAGTTTTCCCATTGAAATGAGTTTTATTTCTCTTTCCTTTAGTGTATGACACAATTCAATGAAGGAAGAGAATATTTTGAACATCATAGATTCATGCATGATGTCATGATGGTAGAAGTCTCTATTTGAAGAGATCTTATAACTCTTGATTTGCTATCATCTAAGCCAAGATAGTCTTATATTGAAGCACATACTCTGTGAGATGCTCATTTAATTTTTATTTTTATTTTACAATTTGTGCATAAGATACCTTACCACCAATGTTAATACTAAAATGTCATAATAACATGTCAACTAAAGGATTTAATGCATTGACTAACTGATTCAGTAAATTATAGAACCATTGTAAAGTATAATCTTTTAGAGTCCATGGAAATATCTTGGTAAGAAGCCAGTAATTTGGTACATAATTCAAGAATGATTCATGAAAATCTCTCAAATGTGTCTCTAGATCACCATTGCCATCATAAAAAGTAAGCTTAGGTTGAACAAAACCTTATGACAAGGGTCTAGAAGCAATGTGATGTGCCAATGGTGTATGTAGAAGAGCAAAAGAATCCAAATATTTGGTAGTCTAGTAGCACCTTGATCAAGATGTAGCACCTTTTATTAAAGAGATCTTATCTCTTGCACAATGGCTACCACATCAAGAGATAGGAATGTACTAGCTGTAACTAGTGGCATAAAGGCAGGTTAGGCTGATATAGAGATTATTAAGACATAGTATCCCCTGTAGTGTCATTTTTAATTGGTTGCTCTATGGTTTAAGAAGATTGTCCATTATTTTTTTCTTTTTTATTCCTCTTATAATATTTTAAGCATTTCATCTTTCATGTTAGGGTGTTTGGTTAAGATTTATTGAAGTTCTCTCTTATCAGTTTCATCAAAACCAGTGTATTGGGCCATTGTTCAAGTAGGAAAACAATTTGAGAAGTGTTTGATTTTTTTACAATAATTTGTTATAAGCCAAGTTCTATAAAATGAAAATATTGAATATAAGAAATGTAAAATCCTAAAAATAGTTAACTAAAAATTGCATGAAAAGGATACGAAGTGTGAAAACATGTAAGGTAATACCTGAAGAAGCAAATAGGAGTATTACATGCAACTGGGGATTTTTCAAAAATATTTTCGTAATATACTATGAATTTTTAAATTTAAATTAAATTTATGATCTAGGTATGCAAGATAAAATTCAAAATTTATGGGAAAGTGCTAGAAAATTATTGGTTTCTAATTGATGCAACTAGGGTTTGAAATAAAATATTTTTGAAATTAATATTGAATTTGAGAATTTGAATCAAATTTTTGATTTAGATATGCAATCAAAAACTCAAGAAATTATTGGATTAATATTGGAAAATTACTAGGAATTAGTTTATGCAACTAGGGTTTGAAATAAATTTATTTTAAAATTTACTATAAGATTTTGAAATTTAAGAGGATTTTTTTATTTTAATATTCAAGTAAAAAATTCAACTAGGGTTTCTAGGGTTTTTATGCAAAATTAAAAATAATTCAGGTTCACCAAATGATTTCCTTCCTTCATTCACAAAGTCTGATACTAGAGGAATAGGACTGGGACACTGTCATAAACTAGGATCTAGATTTTGTTTCTTGATTGGATAGGACCGTCACAAAAAAGACACCTTGTTATTTAGTGTTATAATCTTAGTCTTATCATTGTTTTCCAAAAAACTCATGAAGATGTGATTTTTTTGGGTTTTGTTTATAGCATCTATGTGAGCCTTTGTACTAAATTTTAGATCATCACTATAACTATAACTTCCTATAGATTTGATTCTTTATGTGCTTGTGTCTTCTATGCAATTAAATAGAACTTTGGAAAATAGGGAAAAGGTGTTAGTGTGTAAAGGATATACTACATACACTTCACACCCCATGTGTGGTCACAATGCCTATATACCAATACTCCAAGGAGAAATAAAGCTATATTTAGTTATTCTATTGAAGTGCTTGGTGAAATAGTGTAATTAAAATGCAAGTTAATGTGAAACTAGGTGTACTTATAATGACTAAGGACTGGTGTAAAGGTTTGAATAAGCTTGAAATACTATTAAATGGTTGTATATAGATAATAGGAAAGAGTCCTTAAGTATTCTTACTTGTAATCTTGCTTCTCTCTTGTAAATGAGTGTCAACCCTTCTAAATGGAATTTGAATGGCCTTTTATAGGGGACTTAATGATTGTGGGTTAAATGAATTCATGTTAGGATAACATGAATTAGAATAAATATTCAATTAAATATGACCATTAGGACCAAAATTACACTTGGATAATAGCACTAAAAACTAGACACCTTGGGTTTTAGCACTCTTGTCCAACTTGGGTACTATTGTCTAGAGGGAATAAAACCTAGGGGGATGGATATGAGCCTAAGAGAGATACCTAGGTCTACAAGGGTTAAGTCTATAATGTTGTGGATGATTGGGAATTAGTGAAAGAAAATCCTAAAAGGGTTTTTCAAGTAAGTAGGAGGACCTATGGATTGGGTGTCATTAGCCATACTCAAGTAACCAAATTTCATATTTTATATGACTACATTTTACCCACTTTTATTCTAATGATGAAACAAATCAAAATAATAAGATAAATGAAAAATATAAATCATACCTAAACTTACCTATAAAGGTGAAGCTTACGATGATGTGTGATGTTGGATGTGCATAGAGAGAGCATGATGTGAAGTGTAAATTTGTAATGAAAAACATAGAGTATATCAGTTCTTACTAGATATGCTATATATAAAATAAGAATATACAAAATTTGGGTAAAAGAGAGGAAGAAAAAGGAATTAATACACCTCATCAGGTATGTGAACTAATATAAAACCTATTTTGATGTTGGATTATGTTGTGTATGTGTTGTACCAAAAGTAATATTGTGAATGGATCTAAGTGCTCAATTCCCTAAAAGTGGCTTAAGAATGCAAAGGTGGGCCCTTTAGATCCATCATTTCATACTAAGTGAAGCTAATGAATCATGTGTGTGTTAATCGATGTTAGAATTTTGTTTCCAATCCCTCTAAATAGGTGGCTCAAGAATACAAAGGCTAGCTATTCATTTGGCTCCATTATTTCCCCATAAAGTGAAGCTATGAAGTGATACCGATATGGAATAGATGTCATATGAGATGGCTCATAAAACCCATGAATGTACTATAATCTAAAAATTTTGGCATGGATAGTTGAATGTATGTTGGAAACTAGCCCACTCTTGGACATTTTGAAAGATGGAGACTAGGCTTCTATGAAAGCCACTCCAAAACTGGTGTAATAGGCTTATATGAAAGCCAACTCATGAACTCAATTACACAAGAATTTGAGATTTTATGAAAGCCAATTTTTTTTAAAAAATGAAGCCAACCACCTATAGATGGAGTAAGGCATGCAATTACTGAGAATGTTTAGGAAAAATAAATTGAACTTGAAAAGAGGGGAGGACCAATGTGCCATGCACATTGCCCCCAATAACTAGTGTCTAGAACATGGATTCTAATATGAAAGTTATATCAAATACATAATCTAAAACTAGAAGTGAGAGCCATCATGCCATGCATGATGCCCCCTATATCTAGATTCTCTAAGCAAAAACTATAATGAAACATGTTAAATCTAGACTATGTTGTGCTAACAAACCTATGACTAAAATCCCCTTTCTATTTATTTTTGAAAAAACTAATTTTTATATTATCTAAAAAGGATCACCAAAAATAGAACACCCTATTGTCCAACACTGTAGTCCAACTTTGGTACTATTGTCCAAGGCCAAATTTGATGATTATTCTAGAATATTTGTTGTCTACCAGTCTATTTTACCTTGTTTGATGTATGCATTTTATTCGAAGTGTTCTAAAAACTATAGTTTCAACCACTAGGAGATCTAATCTATGTGATAAAACCCCTATTTGATTCCCCCTCTTTCGAGGGTAGGAATGAAGTCCCTATAATGACTACCCTCATAATAATGATCCTTGCAAGTGTGGTATGCTACATAGATACATGGTATAGTAATGATAATCAATAATATATCTTGAGATATAGTAATATTTGTATTGAGAGATTGTTAGATCAATAGGGGTATACATAGATAGATAAATCAATGTAAAAGCATGTGGAATGTATTAAACTAGAATTGAAAGTGTTAGTTGTTAGATTTTAGATGTCATCTGTCAAGGAGGGATGGATCATGATGTCCATCATGGCATCTAAGAAGTCATAATAAATGAATGATATGGATCATGGCATTATAAACAAAGATAAGAAATCAAGAAAGAAGAAAGAAGCATACAAGGGTGGTCAAGGGACCAAGCAAACAAGGGACATAGGCACATGTCACTTATACTAGAAAGCAAACATACAAGGCATGTTGAAATATTGCATAAACATACCATAGAACCAAGTAAGATTAGTATGAGGGCCACAAACACATAGAAGATTACAAGCAAGGGACACTGGCCAATGTCCAAAGTTACACACACATAAATAAAAGCACCAGACATTGGAAAATGTCCTAAGGAACACACAAGAGACAAGCAGGAATTAGAAATGCAATCTAACAAGCTACACAAAGTAAAAATAGAAAGCATGTAATAATTGTAAATATATAATCACATATAACTAATAAAATCAAGAGTGAAAGTATACAAGACATGATTAGTACAAGACTAGGTATATGCTAAAGAGATACAAAAGTGCTAGATACTAGTGAAATGTTGATATAGTAATCTATGTAATCTAGTAAGTAATGTACATCAGCATGATAACTTGTAGTGTGTAGTGTAGGAATGATATAACCTGGATGGTGTAATCATGTAGAAGATACCGCTAGTGGGTATATATATTGATGTTTGTTCTCAAAAGTAAAAGTAGGATGCCTCCTCAATGGATAGAGTGACATAGTCAAGGATCTAAATGTCACTGCACACACTCAAAGAAGATCAAGTGAAGCATGGTAATGTAGATAAATTGACAAACAATAACATGAAATATAAAATGTAAGTCCTAGCATAGTAGTAGCAATGTAAAGCATAGGTGAAGTATAAAATTGAAATGTTTTTGGGTTTTTGTATATATTTGAATGTTTTTGGTATTTTTGAAATAATCTATATACAATAAATATTGGGAAGAAATGATACTAATCGATGAGCCTCAGTTGAGACTCCCTATCATGGTGTTTTGTATCCAACAAAGGTATCGTGCATGATCATGAAGCATGATAGAAAGGCTAAGAGTGTAATTTTGAAAGTTGTATGCATTGCAAATAATCTAAAATCTCTAAAATATAAATTGACTGTGGGGTCCCTCTATAAATTTTAGAAGTGGATACAAATATAACACTTTTAGGGACCCATATAGAAGTAGGAAAATCTCTATGAACATGTTCTCTATGCATAGATGCATGAGATCTCAATGACACTACTCTGGGTGTGAATACTATAGCTAGAAGTTGTCTAGAATCCTAAAGTGGTGGAGGTGTATGAACCCTATGTACTGGTGATGGATGAGTCAACTATGTTTGAATCTATACTAGAGGAAGAACTATAAATGGTGGGGAAACTAAAACTAGTGAAAAAATTAGAACTAGTGACTACAAATGAGATGGCTCTAAAATGGGGAGTGGTAACTCATATAGAACTCCACCAACTATAATAACCTAATTAACATCAATGAATTTCATGTATCTATGAATTGTAGATGGTATTTCTCAAATATTTTGAATCCATGGGTGACTGAGTAAAATATCAAAAACTCCTATGTGGATTAAACATAAAGACTTCAAACAATTGGTGGCCCAATGGTGGAAAATTCCTATCCAGGGCACTCCTATGTTTATATTAGTCAAAAAAATTCATCATATCAAATAGGAAGTTCATGGATGGAATAGATATAGCTTTGGTCAGGTCTTTCATCAGAAGAAAAACATAGCTAGAAAACTTGCAGATATCTAGTAGTGGATTGCTCAAGGAAATGATTCAGAAGACACTTCTAAAGAAGAGAATGTCCTAATTTTTGACTGGAAGAATCTTATGGATAGAGAAGTTTTTTGGAAATAGAAATCTAGAGTTTAGTGGCTCAAAGAGGGAGATAGGAAAATGACCTTCTTTCATCTCTCAGCCATGAAACACAGGAAGGCTAACTCCATAATGAAGCTATGTTTGGAAAATGGCAATATTATAGCTGAAGATAATGAGATAGGGGAACAAGCCAGGATATTATTTTAGAATTTACTGACTAAGAAAACTAATGATGATGGGAATGGTAGAACTATGAATCAATTCATTGATAAAATCCCCTATTTGATAACTAAGGAAGACAACCTGGAGATGTTAAGGCCTATATCCAAGGAGCAAGTCTGTGTTTTTTTATTCTCTATGGGTTCCTTCAAAGCCCTAGGTCCTGATGCCTTCCCTCCTATATTCTTCCAAGAATATTGGGATATAGTTGGAATGGATCTTACTACTGCTATTCGTGACTTCTTCAGATCAGGTATACTTTTGAAACAAGTTAATAATACTTTTATAGTACTTATTCCTAAAAGTTTACAGCCCACACACCTTTCAAAATTTAGACCTATTAGTCTATGTAACATTATTTATAAGCTCTGCACTAAAGTGATGGTTATGAGAATCTAACCTTTTTTAGACAAAATTATTTCTCCTGCTCAAAAAGGCTTTGTCCTAGGTCAGCAAATTCTTGATGATGTGATCTCCACTCATGAGACTATTCATTCCATGGACAAGAGTCAAATCCCTAGTATGGATCTTAAGTTAGACATTTATAAATCATATGATAGGGTCTCATGGACTTTTCTATTTCAAGTCATCAGGAAGTTTGGGTTTAATGATAAAATATCTTGCCCTGTATGGAACATTGTTTCTTCTACTAAATTTTTGGTTTTGGTTAATGGGGTCCCTAGACGTTTCTTATCTTCTTCAAGAGGAATCCACCAGGGGGACCCTCTCTCCCCTTACTTGTTCATCATAATGGTAGAGGCACTTTTGAGATACATACAAGCTAACATATCCTCTAAACATTTAGTGGGCACCAAACCTGCTTCCTCCCTTCCCCATATGGCGGTGAATTAGTTTGTGGATGATACATTCTTTTTGGTATCTCTTTGATGATTGAAGCTAGGAGATGGAAGAATATTTTAAATAACTATGCCATAGAGTCTAGGCAAAGCATAAATCTCTAAAAATTAATGTGTACTTCCTTAATACTCCTAATGACCTTAGACAAAAAATCATTGACATCTTAGACTGTGCTGAAGCTGATCTACTTACTACCTATTTGGGCCTTCCCCTCATGATCAAAGAGGTATCTCCAAGTTTTTGGAATGGAATATTGGAAAGAACTTAGAAGAAACTAATCGGTTGGAAAGGGTCACTACTCAGCAGTGTAGGCAAATTGCAGTTTCTTCAGGACTCTCTATAATAGATTCCTACCTACTTCTTGTCTCTCTTTAAAATACCTACATATTTTGCTATCAAATTAGAACATATTCAAAGAAAATTCTTATGGATGGGATTGGAAGATAAACAGAGAATGTCTTTGGTTAGTTGGTAAAAAGTGTGTCTTCCAAAATCACATGGTGGCCTCAATATTAGATCCATCAGGAACATGAACAAAGTCCTCTCCAAAATCAACTAGAATCTGATTCATAAACATAATGATTGGGGGGAAATCATGTATGTAAAATATATGCATAGTTATGATGGTTCCATCTTTCTCCAATAGGTAGGGCTACCCCAGGGATCTGTGATATGGAATAAAATGTTAAAAAGTAGAAGCCTTATTAAGCAAGGAATTAGATGGAAATTGGGAAATGGCTAGCATATTAAATTTTAGAATGACATTTGGGTGAAGGATAAGGCTCTTATCACACAAGGAGACTACAAATAAATTTCTGACATTTCTACTCAATTATTTGGAGATAAATTCAGTGATTGCATGGCTAATAACAATGGCATAAGGAGGTGGAAAAATCTATTGGATTGATGTGCTCATTGGCCTAATATCTTCCCTAGAGTTCTAGATATTTAACAATTGATTTAGGGGATCAAAATCTCTCTCTTCCCATGAGAAGGTGAATAGTACTGGTGGCCAGATAAGAATGGATGGTTCTCTGTCAAGTATACTTATCATTTGTTGATTCTTGAGACTTAGAATAAGGAGATATGGAAAAAAAATTGGAACTATAAAATTATACCAAAAATCAACATGTTTTGGTGGGTTACTGCTCATAACAAAATTTTAACCCAAGATAACCTTCAGAAGAGAGGGTTTACCCTGGTCAACAGATGTTATTTGTGTTGTTCAAAAGAGGAAATAGTTTCTCACCTTTTCATACACTATGATTTTGCTTGGGAAATTTGGGGCATAATCCTAAATAATTTTGGTATTGAGTGGGTCTATAATTTTGACCTTAAGGAAGTCTTTATCAGCTGGAATCCTACCTTTTCTCATCCCTAGCTCATTAAATTATGGAACCAAACTCTACCCTATTTGAGTTGGATTTTATGGAAAGAGCGCAACCACAAAATTTTTAGGGATACTATTAGAAATGCCTCTCAGGGGTTTCATTCATTTGTTAAGACTCTTTTGGAAAGTGCACTATTGCTCATATTCGCACTATGGAAAAACCCTTAACTCAAGAATAAGATCAAATTATAGCTAAATGGAAGGTACTAAATCATATTCCTGCTTATAATAATTCTAAAATTCTACAGAGACTTAATACTAGATGGAATCCCCCGAAGCCTAACTGGTTGAAACTTAACTTTGATGGGGCCTCCAAGTCTAATGGTAAAGCCAGTGGGGGAGGGATTATAAGAAATGAAAAAGGGTGGATGATTGCTATCTATGTTGGTGGAATAGGGTACCAGAACAATAACTATGCTGAAGCCACTGCTCTTTTATGGGGGGATAAAATTGGTTATATCCCACAGTATAAGGAATTTGAGTATCCAGGGGGAATCTTCAATGGTTATCAATGCATTTAACAAAGCATTGAGTGTGGGAATTAAGTTAAAATATATCATTAGGGATATTCAATTTCTTCTACAGATGCTTACCAAAGTTGATATTTCACATATTTATAGAGAGGGAAATAGTGTAGCTGATGCATGTGCCAATCTTGGCCAACAATTTTCAAATTGGTGATGTTGGCACCAAATAGATCATATCCCTTTAAATATTAGGGATCTCATCAAAAAATAAATGATGTGTTAAGGATGATTTAGACATATAAGAAGGATAGCTCTATTAGTCAATCCTTTTAGAGGGTACCGATGTGGATCTCAGAGTTTGGGGCCTATTGTACTCTTTTGATAATCATTTCTAATTTACTATATCAATTTGTTAAGGTGAACGAACTACTTCATCATTATGGATATTGCTAGGAAATTATGTTTAAGCATGGGATGAGTAAGTGTCATCTCTACATGAGGCTCCAAATTATGTGCTATCTCATCATCATTATGCATATTCATGAGTAAGGGCTTGAAGCTACTTCAATTATGATGGTAAAAATTAGGCAATCTCCTGGTCTGCTCTGTAAGTCCAAAATGGGGGGTGATATAATTTGAACAAAACCAATTTCTTGCTATGAGTTCAAAGACAACCTAGTGGTCTGGCACTACTGTAAAGAGGGTAAGATTAGTCCCTATTTAGAGAGGCTCAATGAGTTTGATGAAAACCTATCTGAACAATTCACTAGGTCTTAGCTAAAGCAGTGAGTCACTTTTGGAGGAATTATCTTTGAGATTTCAAAAAATGTGATAGCTATGGCTACTGGCATGTCTACGCAAGGGATGAAGCTACAACAAAAAACAAAAATTGTGGATCTTTCAAACTAGAAGCTATTTCTTGGAAAAGGTGAAGAAATTGCACCTTACCAAGGAGGATTTGATCGAGCCAAATTGCTCGAGCCTTGGGACGGCATGTGCTTCATCCTCATGAAGTACTTCATGCTAGAGGGATGTTTCACTAGGTTTTACAATTATCATCTCCCCCTTTTGAATCATTTTAGGTGTAATGCTCTTATCAGCTTTCCCTTTTATATGCTTTCTTCCCTACAACATTTAGTCCTTAGTGTGAGAGCTAAATTGGAAAAAAAACTTGATATGAATCCTATCCCCCTTCATCAGGGTCTCATTTTCTACCTATATAATTTCCACCATGCCCTTAAGCCATCCAATACTATTCAAATTGATAGCGGGGAAATTTTTTCTAACTCTTTTGCTTGTGATGTTGTTGAAGAGCCCTGTCTTTCCCCTGTCTCTACTAAAAGTAAAGAAGTTTCCTTTTCTACTCCTAAGGAGATTCCCTTAGACACTCCAAGCTCTTTTGTGAGTACGAAGGGTAAGAAGAGGAAGTTTTATGCTGGTGAAGAGGGTATTGGGGTGACTACTATGGGGACCCCTAAAAATCCTTGTAGGACCCCTAGGGGTCAAGGTAGTAAATCCCATTTTTCCACTAAAGTTAGTAAGGAGGGCCTCTCCTCAGGAGTTAGATGGTTAGGGTATATTTTTGGTAAACCTGCTCCCAAGGCTAGGCTTATTGACTATTCTAAGAGTGCCTCAGATGAAGCCACTCAGGATGAGGAGAATAAGGAATTAGAAGTTTAGGAAATCTCTAAGGATACTGAAGGTAAGCAAGAGACAAGAGAATTAGAGGCTACCACTAAGGATGTTGCTGAATTTCTAGAAAATGATAACAAAGAGGGAAAGATGTATGTGGAAGAAGCTAATGAGGAAACTAAAATTGAGACTATTTTGAGAGCTGAAATTTCTGCCCTAAAGGGTCACATTTAGAAATTAGAACAAAAATTTACCACTAGGCTCCAGAATTCTATTCTCCTGAACATGTCTATGCTGTAGGACTTAGGTGCTACTGCTTCTACTGTCAATGTATAGAACACTAAGAAATTGGATGACCTCATTAAATTTATGTTTAAGTAAGGAGATATTTGACCTCCTTAGCTCTATTTTTTCTAGATTTTCTACCTCTCATTTTTTCCTTTTCTAGTTTTATTTTGGTTTGGTTGTGTCTGTTGGTTCACTAAATGTGACATTCTTGTTGTAAGGCATCATTTGTGTTGATTGCCTTCATGGTTTATATTTTTTGTAAGGGTTCATCCCCTAGTTTTCTACCTTATATAATCAAAAACATATCAAAAACTCCTGCATTGGGAACTATGGTAAAAAGTGTGGTCACATGTGTTGGCCTAGTTTATAAAAGAAGTAAAATCTTATCTAATGAACTCTATATGTTCCCACTAAATTTGTTGATAATTTTATTTGTTGGAGTGATATCCTACTTTGAATATCCCAAATGCTACAATAATGTAATGGTGTACATGTTGACACTAGAACCATTATCTATGAGAACACTATGAATGCATTGATTATGAATATGTGCTTTGATAAAGAGTGAATTGTAATCTAAATTATCCTCAACAATCTCCTAATATGAGAAGGATATTTAAGGTCTAGTTAGAACCCTAGACTCACACACACCTAGCATACCACTCAAATGATGTGATTCAACTAAAGGTGTCTGGTAGGTAGCTAGTGAAGGATGTGTATGGTATGTGTGGTGAACACCTGATGTGTCCTCTTTCTCTTACTTAGAATGTAATGGGAATGGATATGAGAATATTTTAAAAAATTTATCCTATGTTGGCTTAGCTTATGTAAGCTCAGCTGAAGTGCCAAGATCAATTAGGTTGTCATATATAAATTCCTATATCTTATGTCTCAAACTAATGCATCTATTTTTAGTGTGGCTTGGTACCTTATGAAAATAAAAAAATGCCTATTGATCATATCCCCATGAAAGAGGATTTGTTGGATCAACTTCCAAAATGGAAGAGAGAGTGATGATGTTACATTCCAATAACTACTATAAAACTCTAGAGAAATTGGTGGATTGGTAAATGCACATCAAGGAGATGATGATAAAATCATATGATGAGGGGGATCTAAAGCCACATTGACTATTTGTTGATTCTAATTCTTGTTATCATTGACTTTGACCTTGTATGGGACTTTTCTATTACTCTTGTTTGTTGTGTCTGGGATGCTTGTTTACTTGATTTTGCCCATTGAAATTAGATTTACTTCTCTTTCCTTTAGTTTATGACATAATTAAATGAAGAAAGATAATCTTTTAAGCATAATAAATTCATGCAATGCTGGTAGAAAGCTCTATTTGAAGAGATCTTGTAACTCCTGATCTACCATGAGGCTACTCATCTTAGCTAAGATGGTTTTATATCAAATTACATAGTCTATGAGATGACAATTTGATTTTTGTTTCTATTGTGTGATTTGTCCATTAGAGATTTTATCACCAATGTTGATAATGAAATGTGCTAGGATGATGTCAGCTAAAGGATTGAATGCATTGACTAACTAATTTGGTAAACTATAGAACCATTGTAAAGCATAATCCTTCAGACTCTATGGAAATAGCTTGGTAAGTAGCCATCCATTTGGTACATAATCCAAAAATGCTATGTGAAAATCTCTCAAAAGTGTCTCTAGATCACCCTTGCCATCATAAAAACTAAGATTAGGTTGAATAAAACCTTGTGGTAAGGGTGTAGAAGCAATATGGCATGCCAATGGTGTATGCAGAAGAGTAAAAGAATTCAAAGCCTCTGTAGGTCTAGTGGCACCTTGCTCAAGATGTAGCACCTTGTATTGAAGAGATATTCTCTCTTTCATAAGGGATACCACATCAGGATATAAATATGTACTAGTTGTAACTGGTGGCATAGAGGTAGGTTAGGCTACTATAGGGGGTTGTATAGACATAGTTCCCCCTATAGTGTTATATTCAACTAGTTTCTCTATGGTTTGAGAACATTGACCATTGTTTGTTATTTTTTATTCCTATTTTAATATTTTAAGCATGTCATCTTTCATGTTATGGTGTTTGGTTAAGATTTATTGAAGTTCTCTCTTATCAGTTTCATCAAAACTTGTGTATTGGGCCATTGTTAAAGTAGGAAAATAATTTGAGAAGTGTTGGAATTTTTTACAATAATTTTTTATAGGCCAAGTGCTATAAAATTAAAATATTGAATATAGAAAATGTAAAATCCTAAAAAGAGTTAACTAGAAATTACATGAAAAGGATACGAAGTATGCAAACATGTAAGGTGATACCTGAAGAAGCAAATAGGAGCTAGTACATGCAACTGGAGATTTTTCAATAGTATTTTTGCAAAATACTATGAATTTTTGAGCTAAGTATGCAAGATAAAGTTCAAAACTTATGGAAAAGTGCTAGAAAATTATTGGGTGCTAGTTGATGCAACTAGGGTTCGAAATAAAATATTTTTGAAATTACTATTGAATTTGAGAATTTGAATAAAAGTTTTGATTTAGATATGCAAGAAAAAAATCATAAAATTATTGGATTAATATTGGAAAGTTACTGGGAGATAGTTGATGCAACTAGGTTTTGAAATAAATTTATTTTAAAATTTACTACAAAATTTTAAAATTTGAGAGGAATTTCTGATTTTAATATTCAAGAAAAAAATCAGAATTTAATGGGAAAAATCAGCTAGGAATTTACCCTAGGTTTTCTAGGGTTTTTATACAAAATTCAAAGTAATTATGATTCACCAAATGATTTATTTTCTTCATTCACAAAGTTTGATATTAGAGGAACATGATTGGGACATTATTACATACTAGGATCTAGAATTTGTTTCTTAATTGGATATGACCACTAAAAATAAGACACCCTATTGTCCAGTGTTATAGTATTGGTCTTGTTGTTATTGTCTAAACTAATCACAAAGATATGATTTTTTTGGGTTTTATTTTTAGTATTTTTGTGAACCTGTGTACCAAATTATAGATCCTTACTATAAAAGGAACTCTTTATAGAGTTGTTTCTTTATGTGCTTTTGCCTTCTATGCAATTAAATAGAACTTTGGCAAATAGAAAAAAAGAGTTAGTGTGTAAAAGATACATTAGACATAATTCACACCCCATGTGTGGAAACACTGCCTACATACTAATACTCTGAGAAGGGATCAAGCTATATTCAATTCTCCCATTGAAGTGCTTGGTGCAATACTGTAATGAAAATGCAAGTAAATGTGAAACTGGGTGTACTTGGAATGACTAGGGACAGGTGTAAGAGTTTGAATAATATTGAAATACTATTAGATGGATGTATGCAGAGAATAGGGATGAGTGTTTGAGTAGTCTTGCTTTTAATCTTCCTTCTCTCTTATAAATGAGTGCCAACCCTTGTTAATGGACTTTGAATGGAATTTTATAGGAGAATTAATGATGATGAGTTAAAAGAAATCACTTTAAGATGACAAGAATTAGGACAAGTATTTTTTAAAATATGACCATTAGGACCAAAAGTACACATGGAGAATAGTGATAAAAATTAGACTCCATAGGTTTCAGCACTCCTATCTAACTTAGGTGCTATTGTCTAGAGGGAATGAGACCTGGGGGGATGGATTTGGGTCTTAGAGAGCTACCTAGGTCTACAAGGGTTAAGTCTAAAAGGCTTTGTATGACTGGGAATCATTGAAAAAAGTCTAAAAAGATTGTGTAATTAATTAGGAGGACATATGGATTGGGTGTCATTAGCCATACTCAAGTAACCAAATTTTGCATTTTATATGACTACATTTTTTCTATTTAACAATTGCCAAAACAAGAATATTTGATTATTATAGATATTTAGAATTATGATATACTCTAGTTTTACACATATTATAACATAAAATATTATTTTTTTAATCAAAAATAAGGTAAAACATGTTAGTTGATTTAAATTTTTAGGGAATATTGGAGTTTTATTCCTATTTTAGTTAAGGGTTTGGATTAATAAATCAATAAAAAATATTGCAATAATTATAGTCCTAATTTGTATATTTTATGTATCATTTTTAACTTTATAATAATAGTAATAAATAATAATAAATAATGACTTAGCTATAAATAGGCTGAGATAGTTGAGACAAGGTCTGAAACTAGTTGTGCAAGATGGGGACAACATCACAATTTAGAATATGGATTTTCTTTGATGAAAGGATAGGATTGCTAAAAATAGGACATTTCATGGTCTGATGTTGTCCACTTCTACTTCTATTATCCAAACTTGTCAAAGAGACCTAAAACTTATTTGGTTTTTAGAGTGTGCTATTATGAACCTAATTGTGAAATATTGAGTGTTGAATGTAGATGGAGTTCACTCTAGAGATAATTTAATCTTCAAAACCCTAATCTTCCATCATGCCTAATAAATGAGATTTTAATCACTTGAAAAGGGGGTTAGTGTGTGTAAAATGTATAAAACATGTGATCCACACCCCTTATGTGAGCACATTTCCCACATACCAATACTCTGAAGAGGGATAAAACCATATGTAGTTCTCCCACCTAATGTGTTTTGTGCAATAGTGTGGTGTAGATGTAAAAATGCAAAATTGAGAGTAATTTAGGTGACTAAGGACTGGTATGAAGTTTTGAATATGTTTGTATCTATGTTGGGTGACTGTATATAGAGAATAGGAAGGTTTACATTAATAGTTTGCTTGTATTCTTGTTTGATTTGTAAGATTTGTCACCTTTCTTTACAAATGATATTTGTATGGGATTTTATAGGGAGTTATTGGTCATGGATTAGATGTATTCATGTTAGGATGACATGATGATGGATAGGAATTGGAAAAAAATGACCATTGGGGTTTAAAGTGCAATTGGATAAGAGTGCCAAAAATAGGACACCCTAGGGTCGAGTGTTATAGTTCAAATTTAGCACTCTTATCCTATAGGCTCGAGACCTAGGGGATCATAATTGGGTTGGGAAATATAAATTAAATGAGGTGGAATGATTATTTAGAAGGCTATAGATGATTGGTAATGATTGAAAAGGTGTCTTTAAGGGTTACAAGAGCATGTAATAAGTACTAATGGATTGGGTGTCACAAGCCACACTCAAACTACCAGTTTGAACATTTTATATGACTATATTTACCCCCCCTCCCCTTTATTCTAATGATGAAACAAAATGAAATACTAAGATAAAGGAAAACTAAAAATTTTACCTAAACTCGCCTTCAAGGGTAAAGCCCATGAAGATGTGTGATGTTGAGTGATGTTGAGTGATGCTAAGTGATGATGAGTGATGTTGAGTGATGATGGGTATGTGTTGTACCAAAATGAATAGTATGAATGGATTTGAGTTCTTAATTCCTTGAGAGTGGTTCAATAATACAAAGGCTATCCCTTCAGTTCCATTATTTCCCACTAAGAAAATCTATGTGGTCATGTGTGTGTTAATTAATGTTTGGAATATGTGTATAATCCCTCTAAGTAGGTGGCTCAAGAATATAAAGTCTAGCTAGACTATGTAGTAAACTATAAACTGATACTAGTATGAATGTGTGTCATATGAGATGGCTCTTAAAGCCCATAAATATTATATAATATAAAAATGTGACATGGATAGTTGTATGTGTACTTAGAATTAGGCCAATCTTGGCCACTTTAAAAGGTGGAGATTAGGCTTGTATGAAAACCACTCTGAAAATGAGAACTAGGCTTATATGAAAGCCATTCTGAAATGATGCCAACCACTTATAGATGGAATAAGGCATGTAGCTACTCAAAATACCTAGGTAATATAATGAACAAGAAAGAAAAGAAGGTAAATGTGCCACACACATTGCCCCCAAACATTGGTGTCTATAATATGGATTCTAATCTAAAAGTTGTACCAACTACCTAATTTGATACTAGAAATGAGAGCCATCATGTTGTGCATGATTCCCCCTATATTTGGATAATCTAAGAAAAATTGTACTAAAACTACCTAATCTAAACTAAAATATAGCTGAAAAAACTATAAGTAAACTTACCTTTCTATCTATTTTTGGAAAATCTAGTTTTTTTACTGTTTGGATAAGAGCACCAAAAATAAGGCACTTTATTGTCTGGTGTTGTAGTCTAAATATGGAACTCTTATCCTTTAATTTTTTTTATTCCTATTTTGTATTCATCACTTTGTTTATGGACTATTCTTCCTGGTTTGAATTTTGAATGTTGTTTTGAGTGTTATGAAGACTAATTTTTGATTGGTATAAGGCTCTGATCTCTATGACAAAACCCCTAATTATTTCCCCCTTTTTTAAGGGTAATAATGAAGACCTAAAATTATTTCCCTTAAAATAAAGATCCTTTAAAATATGTTATACTACAAAATATATGATATATCAATTATAATAAAATAATATGTCTCAAGATATAACATAGTTTGTATTGGAGATTATTAGATCAATAGGGGTATGTCTAGATAGATATAACAATGTAATAACAAGTGTAGTATACTAAACTAAAATAAAAAATATGGTTAGTTGTTATTTATTATGAGGGATGGAGCATGATGTCCATTATGGCATCCAAGAAATCAAGATAATGCATGATGTGGATCATGGTATTGTAAATAACTGAGAAGCAAAAAAGAATGTAAGGTAATAAGTAAGAATCATAAAAAAGTGGCCAAGGGGCCAAGAAAACAAGGGATATGGGAACATGTCAATCAAACATGGAAACCAAGCATACAAGGCATGTTCAAATGCTACATACACATACAATTGAAAATAAGCAAGGTTGGCATGAAGGCCACAAGCACATGGAAGAGTACAAGTAAAGGACCTTGGAAAATATCCAAAGGCACCCACAAGAGATAAAATAGGAACTTAGAAATGCAATCATATATATCTATACAAAACAAGAAAGGAAGCCATGTAAATGCTAGAAATACAATCTCATCTAACTAATCAAATAAAGAAGTGAAATTATGTAAAATATGGTGTATAAGACTAGTTATATGCTAAGAAATACCAAAGTGTTATATAGTAGTGAGTGTTGATAGAATAATCTATGTAAGCTAAAAATTAGTGTACATCATCATGATAATTAGAGTGTGTTCTGTAGGAATGACATAACCTAGATGGTGTAATCATGTAGAAGATGCCCCCAGTGGGTAGATATGTCAATGTATGTCTTGAATGTAGACATAGGATGTCCCCTTAATGGTTAGAGTGAAGTAATCAAGGATTTAAGTGTCACTGCAAAAACTCAAATAAGATCAAGTGAAACATGGTAATGTAGATAAATCAATAAACAATAGCATAGATCATCAAAATGTAAGTCTTGAATGGTAGTAGAAATGTAAAGCATAGATAATGCATATAGTTAAATATTTTTGGTATTTTGAGTTATTTGAATGTTTTTGGATTTTGACATATTTGAATGTTTTTGTATTTTGACATGTTATATTATTTTTTTTATTTTTGAAATAAGCTATGTACAATAAATCATAAATAAACTATGTACAAAAAAGACTAAGAATAAATGATACTAACTAATGAGTCTCATAAGAGACTCCCTATCATGGTGTCCTATATCAAGAAGAGAGATTGTGTATGATCATGAAGCATGATGGAAGGTCTGAGATTGTGACTCTGAAAGTCATGTATGTTGTAAATTATCTAAAAATTTTATAGTATAAATTGAGTGTGAGGTGCCCATATAACTTTATGAAGTGGATGTAATTATGGGGCTCTTAGGGACCCATTTGGTAGTAAAATAAATTATATGAACATGTGCTCTATGTGTAGAGGCATGATACCTCAATGATATTGCCCTAGGTGTGTACACTATAGATGGAAAATATTTAGAATCCTAAAACTATGGTTACTTTAAAATATGCATCTATGTAAGTGTATAAATTCTCTATGCTAGTGAGGGAGGCCTTGACTATGTTTGAATCTCAACTGGAGAAAGAACTATAACTAGTGGAGGAGATCAAACTAGTGATTGCAAAGTAGGAGATGGATTTGAAATGGGGAGTGGTAACTCATACATAGCTCCACCAACTATAACAACCTAATTATCATGAATGAATTTTATGCATCTATGAAATGTAGAAGGTACTACTCAAAGTTTCTAAATCCATAGTCAACCAAGCAACATGTTGAAGACTCCTGCACTGGGAACAATAGTAAATGGTGTGGCCACATGTGTAGTTCCAACCTATAGATTAATTACAATCTCACCTAATGAAATCTATATGTGTCCACTGAATCTACTAATAATTATGTCCATTAGGGTAATATCTTACTCTAAATATCTCAAATGCTACATTAATGTCATAGTGTACATGTTCACACTAGATCCATTATCTATGAGAACAATATGAATGGGATGGTGATTAATGTAAGCTTTGATTAAGATTTCATGGTAATATGAATCATCCTTAACTATCTCTTGCTTTGAGAAGGAGATTGAAGGTATAGACGGATCTCTATAATTATACACACCAATCATGTTTCTCAAAGGATGTAACTCAATTGAAGGTGCTTAGTATGTATATGTTTGAGGATGTGCATGATATGTATGGTGAATACCTTATGTGTCCCCTATATATTATTTACACTATTGTGGGAAAATATTTGAGAAATTTTTCAAAGCCTTATCCCATGTTTTCTTTGCTTGAGGAGGCTCAATTGGAGTGCCAAGATCAATAAGGTTTCTATTTATCAAGTCATGTATCCTATGTTTCAAACTGATGAATCTATTTGTAGTGTGTCCTAGGGGCTAAAAGTCACAAAATACATTCTGATCATATCAATGTGGAAGAGGCTTTATTTTATTAACTTCCCAAATAGGAGGGAGAGATATGATATTGCATTCTAATAGCAATTGTAAGACTCTGGCTAGAGATACTAGTAGATTGGTAAAGGTTCATCGAGGAGGTGATGATAAAACTACTCATTAGGGGGGGATCTAAAGTTACATTAAATATAGGTTGATTTTGACATTTTATATCATTAACCTTTACTTTGTATAGGACTTTATTGTTACTCTTTTTTATTATTTCTAATATACTTATGTACTTGAGTTTACCCATTGAAATTTATTTGACTTCCCTTTCCTTTAATGTATGACATAACTCAGTGAAGGAAGAGAACCTTTTGAACATTATTGACTAATGCAAAGATGGCAAAAGACTCTATTTGAAGAGATCTTGTAATTCTTGACCAGCCATGGGGCTAGTCATTTTAGCCAAGATAGTCTTATATTGAAGAACATAATCTATGAGATGCTCATTTAAACTTTGTTTCTATTATGAAACTTGGGCATACAAAAATTTGTCATCTATGTTAATAATAAAATGAGCTATGAACATGTTAGCTAAAATATTGAATGCATTGACCAACTAATGCAGTAGACTATAGAACCATTATAAAGCATAATCCTTTAAACTTCATGGAAATATCTTGGTTAGTAACTAATAATTTGGCACATATTCCAAGCATGATATGTAAAAAAAATCTCAAGTGTGTCTCTAGATCACACTTTCCATCATACATAGTGAGCTTGGGTTGAACAAAACTTAGTGGAAAGGGTGTAGAAGAAATATGGTGTGACAATGGTGTATGTAGTAGAGAAAGAGTATCCAAAGACTGTGTTGGTCTAGAGGCACCTTGCTCAAGATGTATCACCTTAGATTGAAGATATTGTATCTCTATCATAAGGGTAGCCACATTAGGAAAAAAAGATGTACTAACCATAATTAGTGGTGCCACATAGGAAGGTTGGGATACTATAGAGGGTTATTAAGACATAGTTACCCCTATAGTGTCATTTGTAACTAGTTTTTTTTTAAGAAATGGAAGACTCAACTTACTTAGTCTTTTTAATTTCCATGATAGATTGTAAGATAAGGGCATGATCTCAAGGCTATTCCCTTAGTCTTTCTCTAAAACTTTGTAGAATCAAATCTTTGTTGATGACTGCATCATTATCAATGATAGGTGGAAGTGGATAAAGAGCTCAATGTGGCGGGTCATGAACATCGATGTGTGTATCATCATTTTTATTCTTGTACTTCTCATTATCAAAATTATCCTCATAGAAATTAGTGTAATCTGGATGTGTAGGATCTATAACAAGAAGTTGAGCTAGTTTTTTATCCATGGTATATGGAAGAGTTGGAGGAATATATGTGAATTCAAGAGGGTTTCCACTAAGTCCTATACTTTGTTTCAAAGGAAGAGATGAAAGGATCTTAGATGGTATAAATAAAACAACCTAAAAATTGAAAGATACTATTAAATAAATATAATCTAAACAATGAACTAGAATATTCATAAAAAAGGATATGAAGCTCAAAAACATGTAAGGTGATACCTCAAGAACAAAGGGGCCTAGTAAATTCAACTAGGGTTTGAAAGAAATTATTTTTAAAATTACTAAGGTAAATTTAAAAATTAAATATGAAATTATATTTTAAATATGTAGGAAAAAAACCAAAAAAATACTAGAAAAATTAGCAAGGAATTTTCCCTAGGAATTTTAGGGTTTTTGTGTGCAAACAAAGTAAGTCAGGTTCACCAAATGATTTATCTTTTTTGGGAATATATAGATTTTTACTACCAATTTAGTTAAGGGTCTAGATTAATAAATTAGTAAATAGTATTACAATAGTTATAGTCTTGATTTGTATAATTTATGTATCATTTTTACCTTTCTAATAATAGCAATAAATAAGAAAAAATAATGACTTAGCTAGAAATAGGTTGAGATGCCTGAGACAGGGTCTAAAATTAGTTGTGCAAGACTAGGATATCATTTCAAATAAAAATATAGATTTCATTTGGTGAAATTATAGGATTGTTGAAAATAGGACATGTTAGGGTCTGACGTTATTGTCCACTTCTATCATTGTGATCCAAACTGGTCATAGAGTCTTGAAACATACTAGGTTTTTACACTGTGTTAGTATGAGCTTGCCTATGAAATATTGATTTTTGAATGTTGACAGAGCTCACTGTAGAAATGATTTAATATTTAAAACCCTAACCCTCTATCATGCTTGATAAACAAGATTTTAATCACTTGAAAAGGGGGGGTTAGTATGTGTAAAATGCATAGAATGTGTGAACCACACTCCTTGTGTGGGTACATAACCTACATACCAATACTTCAAAGATGGATCAAGCCATATGTATTTCACCTACCTAATGTGCTTTGTGCAATAGTGTGATATAGAGACAAAAATTCCAAATTAAGAGTGCTTGAGGTGGTTATGGACTGGTATGAGGGTTTAAATATGTTTACAGTTGTTTTGGGTGATTGTATGTAGAGAATAAGAAATTTTTCCTTAGTATTTTTCTTTTATTATTTTTTCTTTGTAAGATTTGTCACCTCTATTTATAAATGAGATTTGGATGGGATTTTATAGGGAACTATTGGTTATGGGTTATATGTATTTGAACTAGGTCAACATGATGAAGGATAGGAATTAAAAAAATGACCATTAGGGCTCAAAGTGTAATTGGATAGGAGTGCCAAAAATAGGACAACCTAGGGTCTGGTGTTATAGTCTGATATGGTTCTCCTATCCTATAGGCTCAAGACCTGGGGTATTGGAGTTATCCTAGGAAATATAGCTTGGCTAAGGTGGAATGACCATTTGGAAGGCTATGAATGACTGAAAATGAGTGAAAAAGTGTGTTGAAGGGTCACAAGAGCATGTAAGAAGGACCAATGGATTGGGTCTCATAAGCCACACTCAAACTACCAATTTGGACATTTTATATAACTAAATTGGTTAACCTATTGCATTCAAATACAATCCCTCAAATAGTTCAACATGTTCTACAATGAACACAACCAATGAGACATTATCCACTTATATGATAGAATCCTTAAAGTCTTACACCTTATTAAGCTACACATTTTACAAAATATTCTACAAATACTGATCATGAAATTTATGTTACAACACCTAATGCCTTTTCAAATTCACATACATCTACATGTTACACTTTTCATCCATGAAAAGTTATTTTCAACATCTATCATTTAATCATGCACTATGGTCCTCCCATTGATGGAATCCTAGGATATTTTCCTTTTCAAAAATTAAAAATTAAAAATATTAAAAATAAAATAAAAATTAGAAAATTTATAAAAACAATATTACAAATATACAAAAGCATTCAAAACAATTTCAAAAAATTAAAAATTAAAACCTAGGCATGACATAAGATGTTGATTTAATTATTTACATGTCATATATCACATATTTTGGTATATAAAATATTATTTGTCAAACATGAATGCATTTCATGAGGTATGTGAGTGTGATTTAGGACACATTATATATGGATTCTTAGTTTCTAAATTGCATTCTACCTACTGGTCATGCCTATGTTGGGGGCATCTAATTCTACATGTTACATTATAATAGGTATATTTTTCTATGACCTCAAATGTATTTCAATCTACATATCTTAAAAGTGTCCTTTTATATACTCATATCTATCAATTTTTTATATGGATATGTTATTTATTTATGTCATACATATTGATGGAATAAACTTCATTTTCCCTTATTTATGCTCCTTAGATTCTATTTACTTTATCGCATAATAGGCTAATACATTTATTTCTTATTGTGTGTGATCCTTGTCCCTTTTATGAAAATTTATTGAACATCTCTAGGATATATGTGCTTGGTATCTATGGAATTTGAACATGTCCATTGTGTAATACTCTCTTATGCAACATTTGAACATGTCATTTTCTTGAGTCCCTTGGCCCCATGTTTTGTACAACATTTTAACATGTCCCTTATTTTCAACATTCATAATTTACTTTGTATGTGTCCCTTGGCCTTATTTTTTATTTCATATTCATGTCTATTGTATAAGACCCTTATCCTTATTATGTGATATTATGTGACGTGGTGTGTTTTTTATTTTTTTTTTATTATTGAGCTTGATTAGTGGTGCCAAGATAAATATCATTAACCTTAATTTCATATTCTACATCAAATATAGTTACTCTACTTCATGCTTCATTGTTAAATATATCTAGATATGACACTTTTATGCCTCACATTCAATATGTTACATAAATTCTTTAATGACAATTACATTTCTATGATGACATACTCCCCAAATAATGACATAATTAATCTATGATTATTTATTTATCAATTTATATAGTTAACTCATCTTTTGAGATGAGTGACTTACATGACACATCCCTCATTTAAAAAATGGGCATCATAATGGACTTGTTTTAGATATCCAATCCTCTAAGAAATGCCAATAATTAGAGTTAGGATAGATTGAAAGTTTAAAAAAATACCAAGTACAAGTTTTGAAAGATTCAAAGTAATGAAGAAATAAAATTCTATAATAGAGTAAGGGTTTCAAAGAGTCACAATACTTAAAAGATAAAACATATTGTATATATTGTCACATTATGGGGGAATATGACATGTATATGTAGTCACTTATTTAAACTCAAAGTTCATATTGATATATTAGAATGCATAAGCATTGGCATATGAAATAATAGTTACAAGATCAAAATTATAGGTTACAAACATAGTTACAAATGATCATATATGTGCATAACATTCTATATCAATTGGCATTTATTCATAGGTCATGGTACTCATTCATGTTCAATATTATTCAAATTTTAAATTTCAAATTTTTAAAGTTTTAAATTATCATTATACTTGTTTACACACACATCTTCAAAATTTAAAGTTCAAAAATGAAAAATGTTTATTTTAAATAAAATATATGAGAAATACATTCATGTTGGGATCATGAATATTTTTCATTATATTTTGATCATGAAAAGAGAATCTATATTTTTCTATAGTGGTGTGATTCAAATCTATTGTAGTTAATGTGCATTGAGGTTTAAAGACATTCAATAGCCATGGAATTACTTGTATTGAACCCTTTGTGTGGTTTCATTTTCTATTGTGTGTAATGTATGTTCAATCCAAATAATACTCAACACCATTGGTATCACTTCTATTTGACCCATTGTAGTTCCAAATTTATGTATTAGTGCATTGGGTATTATTCCTCATTAATGAGAGTTAGAATATTGAATCTCTCCAACTCAATGCCTTACTTTTATAAAAATAAATTATGATTTGATCATTCTCAATTTCCCATTAGTTAAAATTATCTAGGCACTTTAACAAGGGTGTTTAGTTCTCCATCATATATTACAAGTTTCTATGCAATTTTGTTTCACCTACATACAGGTGTACTCTTTTCATTACTCTCTTTTCAATTTTTTTAATTTTCAAAACTCTTTTTTTTCAAATTCAAAATAGAAAATTGATTATTTCATGTGTTGTTTTAGGGTTTGATAAATTTGATTTCCTTATCCAATTGGAATATCCTCTCAAAAAAATTATATACACTCTTAGGTTCCATTATTTATCTTTTACTCTATCAATTCCAATACTAGATTAAGGGGGTAGACACATAAGTATATTTAGAGGTACTTGACAATGTAAACTATTGACACATCATAAATCACATTACTTTCACCCAAATATATTAATCTTATTTTCCATTGCTCTAATACTTAGACTTATATACAGGCTCAACCCTTTATTGGCCATCACTACTACACAAAATTTTTAAAGTCAAATATAAAAGTATTTCAAAATCACCCTCAAACTATCTCCAACCAAGGACATTTATCCCTAATCTTTTAGGATAGGCCTATTGTAGGTAGATAGGATCACTATCATGCTTATGTCTATCTAATATGACTACATCCCATGTAAAATAATGGCTACTTTCCAAATTGGAAATCAATATTTTCTGTCTTCTATAAAACATCATAAGGTTTATATAAGTGAAATTATAAAAAGGTTCACCTATAAAAACACATCAAAGGTCATTCATTATTTTCACTTGGTTAAAACTTTTCCACTATCACACATTAAGAAAATATGCCTTGTTATTTCCAAATTTAATATCTTTCATAAGGATCAGACATAAACCAAGTCTAAATATCCCAAATCAAGTCAATAGATATCATTATCAAGTAGCAAGGACATATTTATAGTTACATACACATATTTAATAAGCATACTTGCACATTCACTCTAGGTTTGATAACTACATGGGCTTGATTTCCCTCCTTAAAGTATTAGATTTATAGGTAGTATCAAATCATTAAGAAGTGATTGAGGCTAGATCACCCTATTACATCCCCCTCTTTTTATATGTTTTCAAGATATAAAATTACCCTTAAGGTTTTGAATATAAAATAATAGAAACAACAAATTTTGTGTGGCTTAATCCAAATTTTGATATCTCAGATTCCATAGAACACACATGAATTTATTTACCTTCCTCTATTAGTCATCAATTATAGTCAATAAGGACAAATCCATGAGTAATGGACTCAAACATCTTTCATTTAGCATTGACATATAGTAAACCTATCTAGGATTAGTTTGATATTATGTTCTTAATATTGATCTTGCATAGTTAGCTCTCTTATAAAGTTTAGTGTCATACATTTAGGATAGTCATTTGAAATCTTGGATTGAACTAAAATAAAATTATTCCTACTATTTTCCAAAAATATCAATTTTATATATTTAACAATTGTCAAAATCAAAATTGTTGATTATTATACATATATAACATTTTGATAGACTCTAGTTTTACACCTATTCAAACAAATTACATTATATTATTATTTCTAAAATATATACAAAAAATTATGTACAGACTAGTGGTCTAGAAACCATCAAAGAGGTCACACAACAGCCACTCACACACTATTTACATAACAATTAAGGTGATTACACAACCTCCACCTTGTAAATAGTCATGGTTCTAATATGTAGGAAAAATCCATCCATTTATAGTGTTGAAACTTATTGTCACTATGAATATGTCTAGATCACTTCCATACTAACTCTACCATTATATCATATTTGATCTGATGTTTTTAATAATAAATAGCTTATAATAATATCTTAAAATCATGAATTACATACAATTGTGCATAGTGGAAACATATAACATACATGAATAGTACATTAGAATCAAAACTTGGATCATAATATCTTCAAACTATCCATGTTTTTTAATAATTGGCTAATATTATGTTGGGGAACATTATTCCTCTTAAATAATCTAACTCAAAACGTCTAGTTGTATATGTGCATATCTCATGGATAATCATACCAAAAAAATAATCAATCTAGGAGCTATTATTAATTTTATGAATAGGGATACCATATAAAAAATTAATCTACAAGGTCTTTGACAAACCCCAATTATTCTCCAAATGGCAAATAGATATATTATTTAACATGAAGGGGTGATGAAATACCTTGGCATATATCTTGATTCATCAGAGTACCCAATTACCTTTATAGTCTTTCATCTAAAGGCCAATTTACGAGGATATACCCTAATCCTAAGAAAACATCTACTAACAACAACAAATGCTTATATTAGTTGTAGTTCTAGGGAAATGGTAATCTCCAATGGGAGTAACAATACTAAATTTGTAATGTACCCTCATACCCAACCCTTGATATAAACCAAATAAACTAGCTTGGATGGAGATAGAAGATATTGACCACGTCCCTATCCAATATATCTTTACCATTGAATAAATATTATCATTAAAGGAATCAAATGAGAACACAATAAATTAAAACTTTGAACAAAATGTGTATGATTAATACCAAATAGTGGATAATATTTTTCCACATATTGATTTCATTTTAAAACATACATTTCCATATGATTTATAAAATACCACTAATGAAATTTTTGTATTTCACTAAATCTTACCACACAAGTGCATCCTACCTAATTATTTAGGTGTTATTGAGTCCATGGTATCACTTTTTAAGGTAATTTAGATCTGACCAAGCCAATCATGCAATATTAGTGATCAACTAACACATTAGCAATAAGATGAACTATTTTACATGCTCCAAAGGAATAAAAATCCATTAGGATGGGACTATAATGATATGAAATATATACACCCATATTTGTACACCCACCATATATATTAAATATTAATGTGAGCCTATCCATCAATCTCAAGGGTAGATGAATTTTATTGTCTAATAAATTATTAAATCATAGCTACAAAAGATATTGAATGCATAAATTATCTACCCCATATCTAATATTCAGTGTGTTTATCCACTCATCATTCTACCTAATAAAGTTGGTAAATAACATATTTATGTGGATAATAAATAACTTAACCTTGCTAATAGTAAGGAAAACTTTCCTCTACCTTGCATTGACCAAGTCCTAAAAAACCTCTCTAGAAGGAATTAACTTTTATTCATTGATTATTAGTGGATATAATCAAATCATAACTCAATAAAAAATCCAAGAAAAACTACCTTCAAATGTCCTTTTGAAACATATGCATATTACATCCTTTGCTTCAGACAATGTAATTCTTTAACCACCTTTTAATGGGATATTATGAGATTACTTTATAATACTTATCATGATTATGTATAAATTTAAATGGATGACTTTATAGTCTATGGATATTCCTATGAAGAAACCATAAATAATCTAGAAATTTTTCTTGGGCATTACCAATAAAATATCCTCTCATTAACTCATGAGAAATTCTATATGTGAATGATGAAAGGTGTTGTACTATGACATAATATCTCACCCTAAAGAATATAATTAGGCTTACCTAAGATAAAAATTTATTAAAAAAAACCCATATAACAAAAATAAAAGGATGTTAGGAGTTGTCATCAGCATGATGGCTAGTATAGACATTTTACTAAATATTTCAATAAAATTACATCTCCTTTATTTATTTTATTAACTAAATATGTTGATTTTAACTAGACTAATTAATTCCAATAATATTTTTAGGCTCTTAAATATATTCTATTATCAACACTTGTGCTAAGAGGACCAGATTAGAAGCTACATTTCCATATCCATGCAAATGCATTTTATATAACATTTGGGGTTATCCTTGGATAAAATATAGCTAGTTGAACTATGTTATCTACATTTTTTTAATAATATCTTGGTCTAAATCTCAAATATAGGGTAACAAAAAATAATTTATTACTATAATATATGTTATTAATAAATTTAGTCATTATGTCATCGGATATCATGTATTCATACATGTACATCATTCAAAAATTAAATATTTAATGAATAAACTAGTAATAAATTCTTTAATTATCATACAGATATTACTACTTCAATAATTTTATATTACCACTATATATAAACTTGGAAAGGTTATTGTAGTTTCATATTTTTTCTCCTACCTAATATCTAATGAGTAAAATATACAGCTTGATGAAGTTTTTATAGATTAAAATGTATTTTTTTAAAATAATAACACCTTACTTTACATATATTTATAACTATTTGGATACAAGTGGACTTCCATAGATTTTTTGAATCAAAGTAAAATCATAACCTAGTTTCCATAGTGGTCACTTTTCCTAGATATAGGGATATCTATTTTACATAGGTTCTAACTTAGTCATGTATTACTATGTGAGTTATTTTAAATACTCTACACTTTCCATGGTGAACCTTTTGGGGGAAATGCTCAATAAATATGATTGTCACTAATATTATTTCAACATTATACTAGTAACCTCCTTTGCACAGAAATATTAGGGAATACATCAAACTATGTGATAGATGTCAGCATATGGGTAAATTCACACAAATAAATGAAATTCCTCTAAAACCAAAAATTTCTTTAAAACTCTATAAAAAATGAAGGATAGACTTTGTTGGGCCTATGAAATCTCCTTATTGACATAAATAATACATATTAGGTTTATATAATATATTGAAAAATGGGTCAAGGTAAGGGAAATCACACATAAAAGGGATTAAAAGGTTGTTAAATTTTTGTATGGAGATATTTTCATGCAATACTAAGTTCCACAATATTTTTTTGATGATCAAGGACCATATTTCACCTCACATTTGATAGTATCACTTATTCTGAGTATGAAATACATCATAATAAGTCAACTCCATGTCATCCATAGTACAATGGCAAAGTGGAGGTCAAAAATAGGAAGTTAGAGAATATCTTGACCAAAATAATAGACTTACACTTACAATATTTTGAAACACACCTTATAGAGTTATTTTGGAATACTAAACCACATGGAAGAGCACTACAAGATTCACACCCTATGAATTGGTCTATGGCATTCAAATTGTTCTCCCTATAAAAATTTGAGATAAAAAAATCGAAGGATTGCATTGGGATTTGGCATGGATCTATTTTAAGCTAAAAAATAATGCATGACTTAGTTCAATACATTGCAAGAGCTTTTCTAAGAATATTTTCATCATACAAAGGTTGTACATAAATAAAGAATCATGTGGCATGTCAAGTTCATCAAGTTGCACATGTTTCCAAATGAAGATTGGACATCATTTTTTATTCAGAATATAGAAATCATAAATTTAATTTATAAACAAGGTGACTCAATTCACACTATTATTTGATAAAGTAATGGTCAAGATGTGTATTATTGATCCATTAATGTTTAAGTTTTTAGTAAATGGCCAACACCTCAAATTATACTAAACACCTCAAATAAAGGAATATTTTATCAATATCCTTCAATCAAAAACTAAATTAAAGGTCATTAAGGATATAGTACAGCTGATGTTATAACTCTCATGATGTCATCATATAAAAAACTAAAACAAAAATACTTGTGCATTGTTGGTAATATTTGGTTAGAAAACTAGGATAGTGGTTGAACAAACACTGAATAAAGATCATCTTAAGTGTAAAATCAGGTTCCTAACAAACTAGGAATTAAAAATAAATAAATAAATCAACTAGAGTCACTTGTTGATATTATAAGTCTTTCATACATGTGTCTAGGACCTTATAAGCATCATTTCCCTTCCTATCCATATGTTTCTAGTTTTCTAGAGGTGTTATGGGTAACTTTACAATGTTACAGGTTTAACCTATAGCATTTTTAGCAACACATATTACCACATGTACATTTTCAATAGGCTAGAGCCATTTTACAAATATTCAAGCCTTTGATCCTAACCTACACTCTTTAAAAAATTCCATAAACTAATTTTCAAGGGTATAAAATCATATTTTCACTCAAATTGGTCATTAAATACTTTAGTTTAATGGTAACAAGTCTTTATTTTTACCCACAAACACTATGACCTAATGTTTTTTTAATCTGGCCACCTTATTTTGGATGAACTATGACCACTACAATTGGTTCATTATTTTATCTTAAAGACATTGAATTCCATATCTCACTTTTACGAAATATATGGCCATATGTCATTGCCTATATCTTGAGGAATATGTTGATTCACAATGAGGATGTTCACTATCTCACATTTTTTTAACATTACCACAAAAATTATGAAACTATTGATCTTATATAAAGACATTTTAATATGAATACTTATTCATTAGCTCTCAACTATCCTATGTCATTTCATCTCATTACCTAAGTTGACTATCAAAATTTATATTGGGGTGATTCCATGGTTCCACCTACACATAGTTGTGCAAACCTTTAAAAGAACACAAGCGGTCACTCATTTTAGAATAAGGTAATTATGTTAGTAATTTAGGTTAGTATGCTTCTTAATTTTCAAATACAATATGTATATTATTTATATTATGTGATATAATCATTACTTTTTCACTTGATTCAACTACTAAAGAAAACTTTAACATTCTATCATACCTTTCCTCCCATCCTTTCACATGATGTGATATAATTCATTATACTCCATTTTTTGTTTCATAAATGTCATATATTTTATACTCATATCATACCTTGATTGTTTCCAAATCCAATTTTTTCATACATGACCTTGTCACATCTTATTATTCTTTTTGTTACATGTTTTATCTCCCTTTCCATGACCAACTACTCACTTCACTTTAGGACACATGGCATGACTTATTTAGGGGATAAATCAATCCATTTATTCTATGTGATTTAGTTAGGAGGAATTATAATAATACCCACACATAGGAAGGAGTAATGCATTGATAAGTTTGAATTAATTCACTATAAAAACTCAAGAACAAAGGGCATAGTCATTCATTACTTTATTCTAATTCCACAACCACTATTAATGTCACCATATATTTACCTCATTCACACAAGCCTCCATTTAAATAGTAAATAGATATTTTCATAATTGAATCTTAAACTAATATAAGGATAAAATAATAAAAAATGGAGGGTAGGGGGAGGGGGGGGTGGTAGGGGGGAAGGGTTGATGTTAAAATGATATAACTTTATGACTACACAATTTTAAGGAACTATCGACATGTGATTTCCATATTTCTTAATGTAGTATGGTTAACACTATTAGAGAAATTTTAAGGATTTGACCTTGAAATTGTCAAGGCCTTTACCTAAACATTGAAAAATGACACAAACATTATAAAATGGCTGGAAATAATCCTAACAAAATAATTATTTGCTAAAGCCACATTTATCTAGTAAAAAAGTAAATATGGAAAGATATATATGTAATAGCATATGTCCAATAAATATTTTTCACCATAGGATAATTATTTTAAATTGATACTCATGGAACATAAATAATTTCACTACCTCATCCATGATAGGAATTATTCATCTTCATCTCCAAGTACATATCTTATGAAGGTAGGAAATCCATTGCCTATACTTCTCATTTAAATATTTTTAGTCATCTACAATAGCAGATCATAGTTAATTTATCTAGTTATTTCTTAAACTTCCAATGAAAAATTATATTAGAATAATAGAATGTTAAGGAAATATCCTTAACCCATCATTGATACATCACTTTGATAGTCAATAAATTACTCATTGACAAGATACCTTATAGTCTTTGGTAAATATTAATATTATTATCATACCTTTTACAACAAGTTTTACCTATACACACTAAGGTAGGAAGCCCAAAATGGTCTATCCTTTAATAATCTATGCATCTAAAAATATAAAAGGGTTTATGAACCATTTTTATTAAGAAATACAAGCACTCCCATGGGTGTAAAATGGGAGTGCATATAATGGGTAGCCATCTTCAAATAATGACCCAATTGAATATCCACTAGTGAGGCTAAATAAGAATGAGAATAAATTGGGAGAGAAGATTATGAATTAGAAAAAAATGAGGAATAAATTGAAGAAAAAATTAGTAAAGAAGATAAAGCTAGTGGTATAGAGCCAGAGAATAAATATTATTATATGGATGTGGAGCCTAAAATAGAGTAGGAAAATATAGCATAATATGAAGTAAATAAAATACCATTTAAAAATCCTCTCATAACGGTGAATGAAAATAATATATTGACAATCAGCCTACTTCTATTGATAATAATGACACATATTCAAAACTCATGAAATGGAATGTCAAAGAGATATAACTTGGAAACTATATTATAAGGTCAATGGGTTAGACAACTTGGCCAAGATGGAAAAAGAAGAGGATCCCATAGCTCCTACTTCCATCATTAATAAACCTATAGCCATGGCTATTATTGAATAACCTGAAGCCACCTTAATTATTGAAGAGGCAACATCAACATCTATTTCTAAAGTTATTTGAACCAATGAGAAAATAAATCATGTGGATTCTCAAGTAGTTGGTACATCTAAAGGGATATGAATATGTATTTTTTATATTTGTGTATTTATTAAACATCAAAAAATAATTTCCACATCAAAATTATAATTTTTCCTACATTATGAAAAATGTGTTATTGTTAAATTTAAATAAATTAAAATAGTGATAAGAAACTAATAGTGTGATATAAGGATAAGGATTTTTTGTGAATATAGGATAAAGTTACAACTTTACAATTAGGGATAGAACACCAGAACAAAATTAAATCAAGAGTGATGGGAGTGAAAAATGGAGGTAATCATGGGGAAAAAGAGTAGAATAAATTCTTTACAATATAAATTAGAGAAGAGAGGGAACGGTGGAGCAAATAGGAGAATTTAGGCAAGATTGGATCCCACTAGAAAGGTAAATTGGTGGGGATTAAGTCTCTTATTGCTCAGAAGCCTCCAGGAGAGGAGGAAGGAGGTAAGATAGTGGGGATGAAGTCTCTTCTAGATCCTAAGGAAGGAAATATTTTTTTGAGAGCATATGTTTTTGAAACAAGTCTCAAAGATATTCTTGTTAATTCTTTGAAGGGTTTGGGGGATAAAGTGAAGATTGAAAAAGTAGTGGTATTGGAATGGGAATATTTTGTTTTCATAGAGAAGGTCAAGAATTTTTTATAATGTGCCATAATTTTAAAATGCACATGGAAATGGCCAATGATTGAGGTGATTGAGTTGTGGGTGAGAGATAATTGGGGCTCTAACTTAACAGTAAGTTTTTTCCCAAAGTTTTTTAAGGTATTATTTAATTCTCAGGAAGAAAAAGAAAATATCTTGAGTAAAAATTTCTAGTATTTCAATGGAATTGGTTTATGGTTGAAAAAATAGAGTCCCAATTTTTATCCTCTAGTTTCCTAAAAAGGGAGTTATCTGATTTGGATTAGATTATATGGCTTAACCTTGGAATACTTGAGTAAGGAATGTTTGGCAACATTGGGAGGTTTGGTAGGTCTATTTCTTGAAGTGGATAAGTCAATAAAAGGTGGTTAGGTGTATTATTCAAGCGTTAGAGATTCTCTAGATATAGATAAAGAAATTATGGAAAGTATTGTAATGAAAATGGAAGGTAGGATCTAGAAGTAGAGTCTAGATGTGGAAAAAAATCCTTTTAGAGGTTATAAATGTCATCAACCATTACATATTTAAAAATAATTTAAGAAAGCTAAGATCTCTAATCAAACCAAAAATTTTATGGTTCGACCTAGATGGAGATTGATAATTAATAAAGGGGGCCCCAACAAAGGATATGTGGAAATCGCAAGATCTAAAGAACCTATGATTGAGAAAGAGGAAGCTTTGAAGTCTCAATTTTTGAAAATTGGTAAAAAAAAGGCATTGATTTATAAAATGGGCTCCAAAGAGGCAATATATCATGCCATGATGCTAAATATTTGTGATTTCATTGAACAATGATCTCAATCTATTATAACTCTTCTTAATAAAAATCACCAAAATTCAGTATCTCAGTTTTGAAAGGAGTAAGAGGGATAGGGGAAGAAGATAAAGTAGTTCTAGAAGAAGATATTTTATCTTTAAAATGATAATAATATGAGGATTTATAAGGGTAATTGAATTCAAAATAATTTTTTACAATTTCTCTAACCCAATGTTCTCTTTCCTAGCCAAATTAGGGACTAAAGAAGAAGAAGGGACAAAAGTATAAAAAATGTAAGGTAGGTAGAGAGATTTTGAGAGGTAAATAATGTAATTTAGAGTATTTTGTTGAAATTGTAAGTTAGGGGGTGGAATTATCCTATCTATAATTATGAAATTAATTTTTTGGAATGTTAGGGATCTAAATTCCCCTAATAAAAGGTGCTTGGTTAAACATCTTCTCTATGTAGAAAATCTAGATGTTTTATTACTCTAAGAATCAAAATTGAGTCTAGAATAAGTGGTTGTGTTAATGAAATTTGTTTGGAAACATTATAAAGGTTCTTTTGTGGAAGAATTTGGGGCTTCAAGGGGTCTAGTAATTTTATGGTCTCCTTTTATAACTAGGTTTGAAGTAATGGAGACTGGGAATAATAGGCAATTATGTAGATTTTTAAGTTTCAATTCAAATATTCAATTTCTGATATTGAACATATATGGTCCTTAGGGGGTGTCTTTAAAGTCTCCATTTTGGACTGATCTATCTAATGTCTTGAGTAGGTTCTTAGTGAAAAAAATTATTTTGGGGGTGATTTTAATAATGTGTTCAATGCCAACGTAAAGAGGGGTAGAGCTTAGTTTGGATATCCATCAATTCAAGGTTTTGATAGGTTTGTCTAAAATAATGACTTGGATTATGTGGATCCTAAATTAGGTTAGTTCACTTGGAATAATATTATATTAGGTTTTGATAATATAATCAAACAACTAGATAGATTCTTGGTCTCTTCCAACTAGCTGTAGAATAAGTGGAAGGTGGATAGATGGGTGCTGACCCAATCAGGTTTAGATCATTTTAATATAATTATAAAAATTGATTTTGATGAACCTTCATATAATTTCCCCTCTAAATTTTAATTAATGTGGTTAAGATATCCTTCCATCTTATCATTAATTCAACATTGGTGGCAAATTAGTCAATTGCCCCGGGGTTCCCTGATGTATCAAATGAGTAAGAGGATCCAATTCATTAAGGGAAGCATTAAGAATTTGAATGAAGAGTATTTTAAGAATATTTTTAAATAAAATTTGAGGATTGAATCATAATTGCATAATCTCATTGAGTAGGTCTTTTTGCTTGGTATGGATGTAGAAGCATATGCTTAGGAAAAATTATTGGTAAAGGATAATGAAGAGTTGTTACATCAGGAAGAAGTTTTATAAAAACAAAAATAAAGGGATAATGGATAAAAATTATGATATAAATTTAAAAAATCATCTTTTAGTTCAAGAAAAAAGGAAGGTGATGAGGATAGCTTGTATAAGATCATGATAGGGCAATTTTCTAGAATCCATAGAAGATATAAGGGTAGAAGTTGTGTGTTTATTTCAAGAACTATTGAATGGAGAATATAGGTCTAATTTGGAGGCATAAAGATCTTTGTTGTATTTATTTCTCCCTTGATCAAAGATATAATGAATGAAAACTTTTGGCTCCATTTTATTTATAATAAATTAGATTGGTAGTGTTGTCAATAGCAAAGGATAAAACACTTGGCCTAGATGGTTTCCCAGTAGCCTTATTTCAATCTTTTTGGTAAGGTAGTGGGTGAGGATGTGTTGAAAATGGTGGAAGAATATATGATAAAAAGGAAGGTAACCATATTTTTGAATGTTAATTTATTTTCTTTATTTCCTAAAGGGGGCTCTTAGGCCTATTTCATCAATTATATACTGATGGCTTTGTGTAATATGGTGTATAAAATCATTTCCAAATTAATGGCTATTAGGCTCAAACCTTTGTTGGATATTTTGATCTCAAAATAACAAGCAAGTTTTATTCCCAGTAAAAATATTCAAGAAGGAATCATAGTGGCCCATGACATTAATCATTATTTATCTCATAATCATCAAAAAGGCATGTTAGGCAATCTAGATATAAGTAAAGCCTATGATATGGTGAACTAGCATTTTCTACTAAAGATTCTGAGTAAATTTTATTTTAGGACACATTGGTGTGATTGGGTTTTTATTTTTATTGTGGGCCCTAAATTCTCAGTCCTGATCAATGGTATTCTGACAATTTTTCTTGAAGATTCTTGAGGTTTGAGGTAGGGGATCCCATCTCCCCTTTTTTTTCATTTTGATGGCAAAGGCATTGTGTAGATTTATTGGTCACACAAAATAAAGTGGGGGATTAAATGGATTCAAAGTGGTAGATAATTTGGAAAGTCTCTCCCATCACCAGTTAATAGATGATACATTCCTCTTTAGTCAGGCTTTAGTATAAGAAGCTAAGGAATTAAAACCAATTTTTAAGAGATATGAAGAGGCCTCTAGTTAATGGGTAAATGAAGGTAAATAAAAAAATTATTTTTTTAAATTGTGATCACTTGGTTCAAAAAATCTTGATAGGATTCTAGGTTTTAAAATTGGTAAACTCCATAACAAATATTTGGTGGTTCCTTTATTTGTGGATGCAGGAAAATCTAGTTTATGGGAATACTTGATTAATAATTTAAAAGTTTTATTATCTTCTTGGAAAGGAAAATGGTTTTCCTTGGTAGGATGAAACACTTTAATCAAGGTAGTTTTGAGTTTTCTTCCAACTTATTATTTATCTATCTTACACCCTCTTTAACAAGTTATCAAGTATCTAAATAAGATAATGAAGGATTTTTTATGTCAAGGTATAGGATAAGTTAAAAATATACTTTTATGAAATGTTATAATGTTTTTAAAATGGGGTAGAGCAAGAATAAAAGAACTTTAGCTACATAACTTAGCTCTTGGGGATAAAATGGTCTGGATGATGGTTTCCCAATCTAAAATGATTTTGTGTAAGTTGATTTGGAATTTTTGGGGATAAATAATGCTTAGGTACCAAAAATTAAATCCTATATATAATACCATTTGTTAGGAAACATGCATTATTACATGTACAAGTAAAAACAAATTACAAAAATAAAATACAAGCTACAATAAAACAAAATAAGAGAGATAAACTATAACACAATATATATGTGGAAACCCTACTAAACCAACTAGGGAAAAGGAAGCATGCAGACTTCATATTTCCATCGATAATTCTCTTCTAAAATAGTTCCTCTCAGTAACTCCTTTCTAGTGCTTACTAACACTTAGGTGAACCAAGATTGCAACCAAGCCTTACAAGATCCAAGCTCAAACATCATGATGCTAACACCATATCATCCAAGGTAGATCTAAGATTCTACATCTATCTCTAAGGATCCATACCATGCTTCTACTACACTAGGTAAGCCATGATCTCTAAGCCTTACAAGCTCTAACTACCTAAGCATGATCATGCTTATAACCCAAGAATCTAGGTGAGTTAAGATTAAAAGAATTACCAAATCTAACCTTATACAACATGAAAAACCAAGGCTTGCATTTATCCTTAAATGGAATCCATAATTAACTCGATAGATTACCAATTACAAAGGAGAACATAATTTTTTATATCATTTTACAACATGAGAGTGATAAGAGAGAGAGGGAGAAATAAATTCATGGCCACTCAAAAATTCACCACATTTGAGTGTTTGTGTATTTATCAATAGTGGTGTTTATCCCCATGTTCCAAAATTCATCAAAAATGACCCTCCAATTAGACAAGATCCAAGGCCACCTTCATGTGGCTCTAAACATTGTCCTGTAATCCACAAGTGAGTACAAACACTCAATAGTGTTCTTTTTTTCAACTCCAAGGGTCAGTAATGTGGATGATCCACTTTAGATAAGATCTTATCCACCCCATGTGACTCTAATAATTTTACCCCATTCACACATGTGAGGCCAATCTACAATAGTGCATTCTTTTCTTCATCTTCACATGTGATCATAAGAGTCCAAAAGGTGTTTCATTCAACTTCTGACTTTATCTACACATGTGAATCATGGGTCCCCTTAAAATTTTGACCCATGCATGACCCTTTTTATTTTTCCCATATGACAACCAACATGTGACTCATTAAGGATAAAACCCATGTCCTCTAGTGGAGTATTATGCACCACAACTATCACATCAACCTGATCACATTTTGGGAACCTCTATGGTCCCTCCTACAACATCACCTTCTTACCACATCACCTACATGACCATTAGCTACACACCCACATGCCATGTCACCATGAATGGTGATTATGAATAGTGACATATGAATAATGGCTTCACACCCAAAAATCTCCCACTTGAACTCATATACACAATACTTTATCTCACATGTGTCTTCTACCAACTAGATTCCATCCATTTGTCATTAATGTTAATGCCCACTATTCTCCACACACAAGCCTAGTAGAATTATTTTGCACTACTAAAAATTCTCTAACCTAATTAACTTTGTCAACATTTACTCCTCCATATAATATTTGTAGCAACTGAAGTGACTCCCACTTCACCACAAACCCATCCTTCTTCAAGATCCTACCATGAATTTCTCACTACTCCTACTGAATGTAAGTAATGGTCTAGTGCACACCATGGCTTTAAGAGGCTTCCTACTTCTAATGAATACAATTTATAAGACATCCATGTCTTCTCCTCCTCTATTCTACGACACTCTTAAAGATAACTTATAACTTAAAAGAAGTGGGATACTTTCCTTTCTTGCTTTTCCTATCCCTATGCATCTCCATCCTTGGTTTTCTCTTTCATCTCATCATAGTCACCTAATACATCTCATCATTGATCCATGTTGGGGCCTACAACCAAAATTTCATCTACACATAACAAAAACCTCTACTAAACCATATCTCTCTATGAAGATATTATTGTACCACATCAACATGCCTATTATAACTCATATAATCTTCAATTCTAGAAATCAAAAACTCTTTACCTCATCTTCATAGCCTTCTGGATACTCCATCTCATCATGAGATCAACATGTACGAATCATTATTTTGCATCCCACTACTCAAACATGAATAGTAATAAGTACACACCACACTCATGATAATAGTCTAAAACTGGAGAGAAGAACCCATAAAAGTCAACACCTAACTTCTACATGTAGAAAACTACTACCCGTTATGCTCAACATGGTACCCATCAATAGTTATTTAGAAGGTGTCTCACTACTCAGTGCATCATAGCACATACTAAGTTTTTGATCCTCAAAGATATAGTCAATTTTCATCCTACTCTACTATATGTTAAACCAAAATCATGTGAAAAGTTACTCCATTCATTAATTCACTTGATTACTCATATCAACTACACTACAACTCTCTTGGTTACTCGGTTATACTACATTGTAACCATCAAGAACTTCAATTAATTTATCTCTAAGTATTTGTAATATTCAACACCATATTACGTATTTCATGAAACTTTGGGTCTTAAATTTTATTCTCCATCCATCAACTACTCCAATAGGTACAGATTTAGGTTTCTGATACCTCCTCCTCTACATGGATTTATAAACATTTCAACCAATATGTTGTGGTAGTAAGATCCAACAACTTATATCCCCTTCTCTAGACAAGAACCACAACAAGTTACATGCTTTTTCATCACCCTCCATCTTCACCAAAGGAGACTAGATTGCTCCACCACAATCTATACATTCGATTCTTCAATAGGAATATTGTATTGGTGATGATCCATCTGGTAAAGATTTTGATCTTATTTTCAATTATCCATCTTCTACCAAGAGGGGAATACTTTCCATGCAATATTTTTTTTCTTTTATGCATATATTCGTCTCTCCACTTGTATCTCCCACTTGGAAAAATAAGACAAACAACCATGGATCTAATACCACTTGTTGGGAATCAACAAGGCTTAGGTATCCATAGCTAAAGTCTAGATATGATACTAGTTATTAGAAATAAAAATCATACATGTGAAAGTAAAAAATAAATTACAAAAATAAAATATAAACTACAATAAAACAAAATAGGAGAGACAAACCATAACAAAATATATATTGTGGAAACCCTACTAAACTAGCTAGGGAAAAACCATGAAGCAAAGACAACATCCAAACTTCATATTTCCATAAATGAATCTCTTCTATAATAACTCCTCTCAGTAACTTATTTTTAGTGGTTACTAGCACTCATGTAAAAAAATCTTGCAACCAATCCATAGAGGATCCAACCTCCAAAATCATGATGATAAAACCATATCATCCAAGGGAGATCCAAGATTTTACCTCTATCTCCAAGCATCCATACCATGCTTATACTACACTAAGTGAACCATTCTCTCTAAGCCTTACATGCTTTAACCACCTGATCATGATGATGCTTACAACCCAAGAATCTATGTGAGTTAATCTTACAATAATTACAAGCTCTAACCTCATACAACATACAATCCCAAGGCTTGCATGAATACTCAAAGGGAAATCATAATGAACTCAATGGATTACCAATTACAAAGGAGAACATAATTCTTTATATCATTTTATAACATGAGAGAGAGAAGAGAGAGAGGAAGAGAGAACTTCATGGATACTCCAAAATTCACCACATGTGGATGGGTGTATATTGATCCATAGTGGTGTTTATCCCCATGTGCCAAAAGTCATCAAAATTGACCCTCCACTTAGAAAAGATCCAAGGCTACCTTCATTTGGTTCTAAATATTATCCCTCACTCCATAAGTGAGGACAAACACTCAATAGTGTTATTCTTCTCTTCATCTCCAAGGATCAACAAAGTGGATGCTTCACTTTAGATAAGATCCTAGCCACCCCATGTGAATCTAATAATTTCACCCCCACTCATATATGTGAGGCTAATATGTAATAATGTATTCTTGTCTTCATCTTCACATATGATCACAAGAGTCCAAAAGGTGTTACAATCACCTTTTGAATTTCTCTACACATATGAATGATGGGTCCCCTTACAAATTTGACCCATGCATAACCCTTTATATTTTTCACCATGTGACAAACCACATGTGACTCAACAAGGACTAAACCCATGTATTATAGTGGAGTATTATGCCCATATATGTCACATCAACCTAATCATGGGCCCTCCTATCACATCACCTTCCTACCACATCACCTACATGCCATGTCACCTACATGCCACATCAACTGCACACCCACATGCCACATCACTCACATGCCATGTCACCATCTATAGTGATTGTGAATAGTGCCTATGAATAGTGGCATATGAATAGTGACTTCACACCCAACAAGGCTAAATATCTAGGTTAAGAGGTTCTAGAGAGTATAGTTTCTATGGAAAATCCACTAAGAGGCTCTCATGTGTGGAATTTTATTCTCAAATATAGGTTGATAATTTCCCAACATGTCTCTTGGATGATTACTAATGGTAGGAAAGCAAATTTTTGGAAAGATTTTCGAAATGGGCATAGATCCCTAGTAGAAAGTTTTGGAGGTGCAGAGATGATTGTTATTTTGAAAGGTCTTTGGGGTTCTAAAGTGGCATATTATTTGTATCAATAATTAGTTTTGTTTAGGCTAGATATTATTTTGAAAATCTTGAATAATCTCTCAATTTTATAGGTTGAATGAAAGGATTTAGAGTCTTGTCTTGTGAAAAGGAAAGTTTTTTTAAGTAATAAACAAGATAAGCTTCTTTAGATTGGTGCCAAAATAGGTTTCTATTATATTAAACTTGGTTATCATATGGCTAAGGTAGATGATGATTCTCTTAATTTGGTTATCCTTTTATGTTGGGGAAAGAAGGGTTGTAAGAAGTTGGGGCCTTAACATGGTTGGTTGTTCAAAGTTAAATCTTGACATAAGATAGATTGAATAAAATGGGTTTTATAGGTCTTTAAAGATGTATGTGTAAATCAAAAGAGGAAATAGTGAATCATCTTTTGTGTAGTTATCCCTTTACAGTGAGGTGTTGGGTTTGGATGTGAAATAAGTTTAATTGGTCTTGGGCCAAGCCCCCAAAACTAAGGATGGATTTTTCATCTTGGCCAATAGGCAATGTAAAAAACAATTGTATAGTCTATGGAGTTGTAGTGCATAAATTTTGATCTAGACTATCCAAAAAGATAGTAATGATCATATCTTTGAGGAAAAATAAAGACCTTTGGATGTAGTGATATGAGATTTCGAACTTTCTATTTTATTTTTAGTTTCATCTTAGTTGAAGAGGAAACAAGGTTTTTTATCCCAATGGGATATGCAAATATGTGTTATATGGAAATATATAGTTCCCTCTCCTATTAAAGGTTCAATTATAAATAAGATTAAAAATAATAATAGAGCTTTGGTGGTTTAGAATCCTCTAAAGTTGAGATGCTTCAAGCCAAACTTTGATGGGGCTTGTCATGGCAATCCTAGAGCATAACAAGCTAGATGCATGATAAAAGACTATATTGGATCATTAATTCAATCATCATCTTTCAAGATTCTAGATGGAACCAATAATGAAGTATAAGCTCAAGTAGTGGTGGCAGGGATTGAGATGGCTCTTGAGTGTGAAGTGGCATGTTTAGAGATAGAAAGAAATTTTTGAGTGATAATTGAGGCTTTTTCTCTATAAAATTCCAAAGCTTAGCACTTGTAAAATATTAAGTCTTAGGCCTGGTTGAATTTGGGCCTCTTCCAAATCTTATCTTGCATGCATTACTTTCTCAAAATCAATAGGGTGGTATATTTTCTTGTAAATGTTGGGATCGATACTAAATAAGAGGAAAAGGTTGATAATAGTAAATATCATTGGGTGTATTTCATTAGAATTGAAATAGTGTAATTATGATTAAACTCCTTTCCTAAGGCTTATATGTAATGGTGATAGAGGATAAAATGATAGAAGTGTAAAATGCTTAGTTAAAAAATTGATGGGCTATCAAATGGGAGCATGAAAGATTTTTGTGAGGTCAATTTTATCAATAATGTGTCTTTCAATCATAGGCATTATGTGTTTTTGGCATCAAATTTCTAAATGGTGGGGAATAGATTTAGAAGTGTTGGAAACACTGGTTTGGTCATTATGTTTTGGTGGAGCCAAGTCAAGGGAGATGGTTTTAATTGGTGGGATGATGAGGATACATTTAATGAATGTATCTTGGTGACATCAATGTAAGTGTTTGATGTAATTAAGAATATTCTAGGGGCCAATTTTTTGGAAGGAAGTAGGCATGTGAAAGTGAACTCTGATTTCGTGGCTCTATTTGTAGGAAACTTATGTATGGTGGTGTTGAACAGAGACCATGTAAGAGATCTGGTAGTCTTCTTTATATGGCTAGAGTATAAGTTCTATTTTCTTTTTGAAATAGATAAATTATAAGAGGGTCCCTTTTTAGAGCTCCATTTCTCAGGTAAGGATAAAATGGGCTTCATTCTATTATAGAGCTCTAGAGGCAAGATTTGTTACCCTAATTAATTTCATTCAATAGTTGGATGAGTTATGATCTAGAAATGATAGGGAGGGTGAAGCTAAGTACATGGATTTACCTAATATTCATGAAATTTTATCCCCACTAACTCAGTTGGAAGATTGGAAAGAAGTGCATAGGTCTCTAGGAAGGATACAACCAATTAAATGGTTGGATCAAGGATTTTCTTAGGGTCACTTTCAAGAACCTCCATTATGGGATGAGTTTAAGGGAAAGGTAATGGCATAAGGTGATCATATAAAGATGTAGAGAACATAATATTCCCAATCTGGGGAGTCAAATAGAGCTAGTTTGTAGGTGGGTTTTTGTGTTGAAATATTTCACTTGCCCATAGTTGTTGGTCGATCAAAATCTTGAGATGTTGAAGGGTCATGGTTAGAACACTATTCAAGAGCATGGTAATTCTTGGGGAGATGCCCAGATCATCATTATTGACTAGACACTGGTATTTTGTGAAATGTTTTTTTTGTCATTTAGCTTTTGGTGATAATAGGTTTTGTTTTTAATCAAGCTTGGTTAAGTCTATGACATGTAATTCAGTTTATATAAATATATATACTTTATGTATGTATGTTTTATTTTGTCAAATATTGGTTAATGCTTAATGGTTATTTTGTCAAGCCAAACCTTTTAGTTTTTGAGTTTTTATTTTATTGGGAAGGGGACCCATAAACCTTGATATCTATCTAAAAAAAGGCCATGAAGAAATAAATAAAATAAAAGGATGACGAACTTAAGGTCAAGGAAGTAAGTATCCAAGAACTAGAGTCAGAGGTTCATAGGATATGCAAATTATTCATATAAATGTTATAGTGTAGACTATTTTATAATGTTTACATAATGTATCTAAATGAACAATTCATTCAATTCAAAATAGGCAGGATGATCTCTAGGACTAAATATTATGTAGGAAATCCCTTGTCATTTTTTTAGGCTTATTTGTATGGTTATGATGAAATTAACTATTTTTTTATGTGATTTATTTCAACATGGATAGGTGGTAACCTTAGATGACAAAAGGAATCCAAATGTTATTTTTGGGGATGCTAAACTAAGGGCCATTATTCTTATTTTAGAAATGAGTTCAAATAAAATAATAAATGATAGGCTATAGTGAAAAAGAACAATATATTTATTTGATCCTTAGAATATAATATTGGATACCTAATGTGATCCTTCATTAATGGAATGATTTAACCCTAATTATATGATTCAACATGTTTTTTCAATATAAGGATGATATTGTCATTTAGGTTGTCTCTCTCTCTAAAAACATTTGTAGAGAGTATTTTGTTGCCTATGGAGAAAGGTGGAAGGAGGTTGCCCATTACTTTTAGAAAAGATATCCATGTTATGTATACAACTTAAAAACCACCAATAATAGGGTTATAAAGTATATTAATTGTATAAGGTAGAATATTTTTAGCTATATATAGTTGAAATTCATAATGTCTGTGTTTTAGTCACCCATTCCTGCTTAGATAGGTATTGTGTAGATTGATGAATAAGAAGAACATAGGAAGTGGTAAAATATAATGCAAGACATGTGATATCTACCATAAAATTTAATTAGAGATGAAACACCTTATGATATGAGAGTTACATGTGTTCATTTTATGTCCCAATGTATTCCTTTTTGAACTAATTATGATTGCAAAGGGTCATGCAATGACTTAATTTTTGCATTGTGATGATGTCTAAAAATAACCCTTTTGTTTCTACTTAGGTTATTTCATAATGATATTTTTTATGATATTTCCATATCCTTGAAATCATATTTTTCTAATATGCACATATAATATGAATTGTATATATATTCATTGTTAATATTGTTTTAGTATATTATTCATATATTTACTAAGTAATTTTATGGTTTTCATGTTCTAATATTATGATTAAAAAAAGCATTCATATAATATTTTAGTTAAAAATTAAATCATAAATAGCCACTATGGTATAACCACCCATAGCCACATCCACATCATGACCAATGCCAACCACCCATAGCCATTAGTTATGTCAACATGTAGCTACAATTTTAGGTGACCATATGCCTGGACATAAATTGTTAATCAAACTACTAATTTTGACTACTCTAGACATATCTCATGATTATAAATAACCACTTTATAGGTTTTAAAACAATGGGTAATTCATTGATGCTCTCATTGAACCAAATAAATGATTGATTTTCAAACATAGATGATAATTTAACCTTTAATATTTTTAATACAAGTTACCTTTTTATTCCTTAATTTGTTTTTTATGGTTTTAAATTAAAATATTATAATATATATAAAAATACATATTCCTATTTATATAATTAAGATATTTAGATCCTAGTATTAGCTAGAGATGGAGAATAAAATTGATTTTGAAGAATAAAAATAATGAATAGAGTATTTTGATTTGAATTGTAACCAACTTATTATAATTATTTTATTTATATAGATTTAAGATTAATAGAAATCAATTTATTTAATATAAAACTATCTTAGAGTGGAATGGAATTTAGATCCAATGTGACCAAGTCAAGACCCACTCGTGAGGATCTGGTGGTTTGATTTCATATCCACTAGATAGTTTTTTTGTTATACAAGTATTTTAAGTTATATTTTATTTTTGTAATGTGTTTATTATTAATTTCATAGTAAAATTCAATTATAAATAAGTATTTTTAGTGTGTGTATGTGTGTTTTCCAATTTTTTTGTGTGGGATGCTTCCAAACATAAAAGAGTTTTCCTTTCATGCAATTTATTTTACAACATTTACCATCATTCAATTTGTGTTCCTATCATTTAATTCATGAAAGTGAGTTATATCTAGAAAGTGTTTTTTATCCTTCCAATATTCCACATAGTTTTAGTGTTTCATATATAGTGTATACTCCTAGAAATATTATGCTCCATGAGTTTAGAATTAAGTGAAGGATCATATAATATATGTGCTATGTAGCTACCTATTTGGGTTTATCCTATTAGGTTCAAGGATAGTTTATTAAGCTAAGATAAAAAAATTAAGTTATATATTCATTTCAATGAGGAGGTAGCATGGTAATATTTGGTACTTGTGGTGTCATAGTGACCACTAGAGTTATTTAAACAATAGGTTTAGTAATAAGGTTTGTTGAGACCAATGGATGAGGAGTGGAAAATGTAAAACTTGAAAATGAATATGTCACTAGAATATTAAATAGTAACATAAATGGATTCACTACAATAGCAACCTTGGTATTTTTCACAATTGACTAAGAAATAGTCCCCATGCTTTAGGTGTTAGGGATATAATGGGACATAGTGGTATGGTGAATATAGACTTATTGATCCATGTTGTCATAGATACATTGAAATAAATGGGAGGCCTTATTTGAGTTTTACAACTATAAATAGGGGTATTGGAAAGTGAGGTTAGATTTTAAAAAATAGGAACTAAGGCTATAGTCACAAAACTATCAAATTTCATTGAAGTATAAGTAATAATGAGGAGAACTTATTACCAATGTAGATATTTCTATTGTAGAAGTTTTTCAACATGAATCTGGAGGTAATAGTTTATTCTTGAGATGTGGGTATTTCCCATATATCTCTTCCTTTTATTTGGATAGTTGAGCATCAAGTCTCTATTCAATCCTTATAGACTGTGATTTTTAAGCTTGTGGTTTTAGGGTGAAGTGAGTAGTCCAACTGCCATTAGTTTTCCATTCACTTTAGAATCATATATTTGATTTAGATGATAGAGATCATCTAGATGTAAAATGAGGTGATAATACACAATAAACTTCCATCACATAAATTAAATATTATTTACCACTCTTCTATTAGGGTCCTAATTTATAAGAATGTGTGCTAACAAGTGTTGAATAGAGGACCACATTATAAAAGTTATTCCTATTTTCAATTTTTTGAGTGGCCATGATCTATGACTTCTATTATTTAAAATTACTCCCACTCTAGTGATAAATCGGTATGTTATTTATGTTTCATATAATTTCTTTGAAATATAATAAGGGAGTTTAAGTGGTAATACCAAAATACATTCAATCCTAAAAACTAGGTACATTTGATAATAATAATAGGCTCTAATTTATATGATATATTATCTCATTTCCTATGAGGGTATGGGAATTAACTATTAATTAATGGCCGTGTATATGGGGGGATGAGACTAATTTCAAATCTTATCCACATAACTCTTGGAAGTAGTACACATTGAAATTTTTGTATTGAACATGGATGGGGGAGCTAGAATAATTGGACCATTTTATAAAGTTTACATGTTGAAACTTTACTTTGGCATAGTAAGGATCTATAATATATGACATCATGTATAAGATGCAACCCTATTTTAGTCCTATAAGTTTTTTCTTCAAAATATATGAAATAAAATTACCTAAGTCCATCTTCTCTCTCATTTATGATCAGCCCAATAGAAGAACATACTTTTTTCACATGGTCTATTTTGGAGACTCCATATAGCCTATTCATCATTAGCACTAAAACCTTAACCCCTTATCTAAATGTATTAATGGTGTAAGTATAAATATCACCTATATTTTCCCAATGGTCTATTTCCTCTACTAGACTTTAAATATTTCCATTAGGTATTTTTTCCATCAATTCTAAGGAAACATCCCTTGTTATATGTGAAAATAGGCTTGGGAAAATCCTACCTAAGAAATATAGGCTACTCTATTCTTTGGGTTTGGTGAGAAAATCACATCATCTTTCAAGACACATTTAGTGAAAATGTTGTGTAAGATCTCATTAGAGGGAAATACCTCAAGTTTTTTCCTGGCTTGATGGAGACCATCCTTCTGTATAGTGAAAATTAACTATGGTAATCTTTATCATATTTATATCATATTCATCATCATTTAACTCACAAGATTATTATATCTATTATAATATGGTATTATAGTGTTTATACTCAATAATGTGAGGGGTGAAGATAGGTTTTCTAAATTTTTGAAGAGGGCCAGAGGAAGAAGGCTTTTCCATCTGGGTCATATCACTCTTTCAATGATAATCTAGCATCATTATAGGAAATTTTATGATTATAGTGTACAAATTTAACTCACTTGGCCTCTTTAAATTTTTAAAATGTTCTCATCTCTTCATTATGAAAATTCATTAGCAATGATAATTACTTGTAAATAATTTTGCTTGTATTAATTTTATATGCATTTATTTTGTAATTTAAATCTTGAAAGGCAACCTTTTTACATCATACCACCTTCAAAAATATATGAATTAATATAAAATTTTATCCCTTATTATTAATTATTTTATTAAATTCCAATTATGGTTTTGATTTTTGGGAATCCATGGCCTTAATCTCTAACAGAGAATCTCATCCATCCATAATTTAAATTCCTATAGTCTCATGGTCATAAATTTTACAAAGTGCAATTCACTATGATATGAATTCTCATCCACATAGACACATTATATTACATATTTTTCCTTGTCTCTATTGAGATCCAAATATTTGTCATATTTCACCTTTACCATGTCTAATTGAAGTGAGAGATGTGTCCTCTTATGATTTGTTCAAGGAAATAGAGGAATGAAATGTCTTAAAGTTTTAAAATGACCCTTTTTTACCTGTGTATATGTGTTGAAGTAGTTCTCTATATCCATTTTTATATCAAATATGCTTCACAAGCATACTTGAGAGAGTTTTATAAAATACAAGTTGTCATTTCTAGGTGTAGTTTTAGGTGGTGATATTGTCTCAGACCCATATATTTTAGTTAGACAAAACCACTCTAATCACATAGTAATCCATTATTCTCTTGTTTGATTCTAGTGGACTTATTCTAGAGAACACATGCTCTAATGAAAAGGATAGAAAATATGCTTATATAGTGGTATTTTATGAATTTCCTCGAATGGGACTTGTGAAATGTTTGGGATGATTTTGATTTTGAATAGTTAGTATTTATTTGGTAGGAGGATGAAAATGGTAGATTCAGACATTACTTACAGGTGGGATTATCCTAAAGGAGAAACCTTGTTTAAGGAGTATAAAAACCAAAATTAGAAGTGTGTATAGTCTAATAGTGAGTTTAGGCTGCTTATAATGAAGAATAGGAACATCATGTATCAAATATTCTTAAGAATAAGGGTCATTCACATACTACTATAGGAGTAGTGGTTTCAAATTATGGAATTTTGCATGAGCTAAGTGTGTATAAGAGTATGGTCACAATTTTATTGTTTTAGTAATAAATGTTAATTTATGTGTCTAAACCTAGTTAGGAAATTAGCATAACTAAAATTATTATTTCTCCACTCTTCACAACATGAACATTCTCCACATATAACACATCTATATAGGGGTTACTATTTACCTTTAAATCTTAATTTCATACTTTCATATTTCGTATATTTACATTAACTATTGCATATGTTATTGCAGGTTTTGCTATTGAGTATCCTTCATAATCAAAATTATAAGTCAGAATACAAAATGTGTTGTACACAATTAGACATATTTCTCTCCTTTCTAAATTTTATTATTTTAATAAAGTGGGTGGGTGAGATGATGGAATGTAGACACTAAAATTTGGCACAAAACCATTGTTAATGTCCTTTATTATAACTTTTTACATATAATCTATTAAGGATGAATGAAGTATCTATTGGAACCTTTATTTGGGTCTTTCCTTTCTACTCCATTCATTTTTATTGTCAATTTTCCACATTTTGCTCATTTAGTCAATATTGTCATGGGGATCCCCAATTCTTGTCTTTTAACTATCTATGTGTTTTCTAGATAATTTTATGTCTTCTAGGTAGGTTTGAGCCTGTGAGCTTGTTTATGATGAGTAGACTTATCCAGGCATAATTTTTGGATTTATTTCTAGTCACATTTCATTCATATCATTCTCTTTTCATGTTGGGTCTTGTTTGGTCAATTTTAACATGCCAATAAGTCTGCTAATTTGAATTTAATATATATATATACAAAATTAATCTAAAGCATTAAGGAAGGCATTCTAGACTATCAAAAGTTACACAAATATTACATGTTGTCTATAGAATTTTTTAAATATAAATATGACAGTTACAAAGATTAAATCAATATTTTCATGTTTGTGCCAAGGGTAAATATGAGAAAGAGAATTTAAAATTTCATTCATAATGTCACACATGAAAATTAATGGGAGAAATACATCAATTTTTATCCCTCTTCAAAGTATTTCCAGTGTAGTGTAGTTCTTGGTCATTTAAAGGGGATTGACTAAGGTCATTCCAACCCAATCACTTTCACCCAATACCCCCTAGTTTGATATGAAATTTGTTTGTGTGCATGAAATTATTTTTTTACATTTCAATTATTTTAATGCAATATTTTAGGTCTAAAAGTGCATCAATAGTCTCAGTCAACAAAAGATAAGGTGGAAAAACATGTATAATTTTTCATATTCAACATAGACAATTTTACAATCTAAGGACATAGCCAAACTATGTTCTTGTCTAGAGAATGTGAACTTATCTAGAGACTTTTTGATATTATGTCTCTAATATTGAACCAACATAATCATGTCTTATTCTAAATTTCATTATCAAACATCAGTAATAGTCAATAAAAAACCCAAATCTAATATAAGTTGAAATTTTTCCTAAATTTTTCCAAAAATAGTATATTACTATTTTTATCAAACTACAATCATAATTATTAGTGAATTGTACATCTTTAGAATTCTAATTTATTCAACAATTTTATGCTTATTAATTTATTTTTAATTAAAAAATAGGGTAAAATTGAATGTATAAATTCCTAGTGTTTGTTATTAGACTATCAATGTGATCTATCAATTCTAAATTAGGCTTTAAAAAGAGTAAAGGCATTAACATCTAGTGGTTGAAACCTTTGTGTAGTATGTTTTGGGATGTCAATAGATTAACCTCAAATCACCTAGCCTCTTCTATAGTTGATAATGGTAGATGACTTCTAGGGTCATAAATACTAATAAAATACATATTTTTATGAGAGATACCTAGAGATACTTAATTACTAAAATGATACAACCAGCTCATGAATAGCTCCTTAGTCATTTAATCACTAGGATGAGCCACCATGTAAGAAATTGAATCACATCCATTGATGTAATTCTTTGAAACTTTTTCAGATTTTAATAAGTAAAAATAATGGATAGACTACCCTAAAACATTTAGACAACATAAAATTGTTATCCAATATCTGCTACAAGGAATGATGTTGGGCACATTCCTACAACCCTTCATGGTAATAACCCTCATGCCACAAATTATCCTTGCTTGGATTCCTATCATATTATACCTTAATCAATATAAGATTTTGTATACATGATAGTTAATTTGTCATAAAATTTGCTAACCACATATAATCACAACCTTATTGCAACATCTTTTTCTTGTCTTTTAATAGTTATTAGGACCATGTTTGGGTGTCATTTTTTAATCCTTCCCACCATGATATTCCTAAAAACTCAACTCAAAATGGAGTGGATCTAATTTCACAATTTTTTTCTCCACATGCCTTCAAGTGTATTATTCACACTTCATGCCCCAACTCTACCATTCATTTGCACCTTTCCACAATCTATTTATCCTCTTTTGTACTCAAAACAAGTGCAAGATCCCTCCATTTTGTATTAGTATGACCATTTAGCTAATAAATAACATATGTAATTGGTAAATTATATTTCTCAATTATAACTCTAATTTGATAATATTAAATTAAATATCACCTTTGTCCTTTAAAATATATTTCTGAAACCAAATCATAGGAACTCTAGATTTTTTTGTGTTGTAGTTTTACCTCTAATAACCATAGTTTCATTTATTTCATACACATTTACTTTATATCTAACAATTTCTATTTGTGGCTCTATTTTTGTGATTGTATATTGATTTACTACATCATATTGTTGATTTTATTCATGATTAAATGTTTATCTTTTAAATTGAAACCCTTTTTATTAAACAATCATTTCCCCCATTGTAGATACTAGAAAACCACACCAATGGTTCTAGATGTCGTAACACACCTTTTTTACTCCCTTGGCCCCTCTTGCATTAGAGAATTTCTTAACCCCCATAAAACACCCATTTAACCCCTATCTATATTTAGATAATTAATTAATTAATTTAAGCTAATAAAATTATATTTACACCTCACCCTAACCAATCCCATGGTTAACTTAGTGACACCTTGCCTTAAGACCATTTATTATCCTAGAATTTAAGTCCTAGCCTCCTAGACTATTTCTACCTACATGACCATACTTCTTTAAATGAGCTCAGACCATTTCTAATGGTCTTAATTGCCAAAACTAAGTGAAAAACACTATTTTTGGAAAAGTTAGACCATTTATACCTTGATTGATGTTAGTCATCCCTCAACCAATGTCGGTTGATCAAGATTGACATCAGTTACTTAAAGATATCCCATGACCTTTGCTCAAAAGGTTAAATCATTTAGAGTAAAAACTAAACTCTTGTGCAAACAAGAGCTATCTAGTGAACCAAATAACCATTTTAGAGACCAAGAAGTGTTTCATCACCTCAAGATTAAGGATTCAAGTGTCATTACTCTACCATTTTAGAGACCAAGAAGTGCTTCATCACCTCAAGACTGAGGATTCAAGTGTTGTTACTCTACCCATTTTGTTCCAAGCTTTCAACTAGCTCTCACTCAACTTCAAATCATCTTCAGGCCAGCGAATTCACAATAGCTAAGTCTTATATGCTTTTTATAAGTTTAGAATTTTATTTTGGTTGTTTATTATTTTCACCCCTTTCAATCTCTCCCCACACTCTCTTTTGTGTTGGAATTCTACAACTCTAACACCCATTTTTCACCAAATTCCCACTAACCATTCCAAACCTTTAGAGTGTTAAACCTTTGTGTTTGATATCCCTGAGTCTTCATTCTACCTTTAAAACTATTAACCAACTTTAAAATATCCCAAAAACCCCTTAAAACCAACCTAAAACCCATTTTTTTCCAAGAGCTAAAACTGTGACAATACATAGTGACTAACATCGGTCATCCTTGACCAGCATCAGTCTCTATGTAATTGTATTTTCCTAAAATATCAAGATAAAAGTACCTATCAAACTCAACCCAAAACCTTTTTTCTCAACCCCTATCATACCATAGAGTCAAAAACAAAATTTGAATTACACTTTAGCACTTTAGCATTTCTTTGTCATAAGTTAATGTCATTTTATTGAATTAATCATTTTTATTGAAAAGAATTTTATTACATTATGCTAAAGTACTTTTTATTCCTTTATACAAACACTTCTTATCAACATTATTCAGAACTTGGTTTTTTAAAATGAGTGGATTGACAACCTTCCAAGGAAGTCTTATACTTCTTAGATCTATCACTTGTTAAGCAATCCGCCCTTCAATCTTATTAATTAATATTGTTTCTAGTCTTATTCTTATTACAGGTCATTAATCCCTAGCCAAAGAGGAGTACTTCACATTTTCTAGATCATGAAGAACACAACCACATCCATGTTCATCTACACCTTCTCCCTTTCTTTAGATTTACTTGTTTTCAAAAATAAAAATAAAATGATCTAAAAATGTAGTGAAACATTCTGGCATGCTCGTTGGGATCCTAGAGTTTTCTTGGGTTCATAGTTATTTTAGGACATTCTAGTTGAATTAGTGAAAGAATCATTCATTGTACTTCTTTGTCTCTAAAACTAAAATATTATTTTCTTCATTTCTAAATTGAAAATCATAAGTTTTAATTTCTTCATTTCAAAATTAAAAACAAGTACTTATTTTATTTACTTTATTGAATTGGAAAAGGCAAAATCATTTATTTTCCTTTATTTATAAAAAGTGAAAATGCATTCACCCTAGGATAGGGCTTGGATTCTCATCCTACATTTAGGTGCATTCTAGTTATTTTGTACTCATTCAAAGAAATGAAAATTTCCTTTTAGATTTAAAATCAACCTTCATCCATTTATTGTTTGCATGATTAAGTCACATTGCTTAATTAATCAATAAATCAATCATAGAAATCACTTATTTTCACACACATACCAAACCAATTACATAATCAATTCATAAAAAATTGACATAAGGGAACTGACTAGGATCTCATCACCTAAAGGTAACCTTCATCTCGATTATCCTACGTAGATTTCACCACCAAGGGGAGAACCAACATAGTATGTTGACTGAGTATAAACTCTAGATATTAGGTATATAATAGCAAAGCACCTAATATCCTTACATTTTAGTGTGTGAAGTGAGGGGGTAGTCCTCAAAACCAATCCATATATCCAATTATAATATAGAGATATTTTGAGCCTAAATAAACCTAAAACCATCCATAGACTACTTCTTATAGTACCCATTTCAAAATCTAAGTGGCATCTCAGAAATTTAAAACTTAAGGTATGATCCCAAAGCAAGATAAAAAGAACTCTTAGGTCATAACATAATTTTAGTGTGTGTGACTTTATTGAATTTTTCTTCTTTTTTCTCTTTATGAGTTAGTTTGTTTCTATCAAACTTCTAAATCTTCTACCACTTTATTGCATGGTCTTGACATGGTAGCAAGCTAAAGACCAAGCTCACCAAAACCAACATTATTCCTTTTATTCATCCATACAACACACTCTAGATGTGGAAATATCTCCTAAAAAGTTTAGGATTTTTGATATGCCTAGATCTTTTGCTTGAGGGGATATAGACTTCACCAACCACCTTGAAAACAACCCAATTTCCCTCCAACATTACCTTGCCATAATTTCCAACCATGCACCTACTTTGGTTCCTTCTATTAAACCATGTTATGACATGCCTAATTACCTTATGGTTGATACTTAGGTTGCCACCATCTCCACTACCCAATCTATGGCTTCATATTCTTAAAGAAACCCATATACTAGTGTTGCCCAAAAACAACCATCTCTTCCACTGCCAACAAATATCCAATCACCTTCAACTTCCACCAACCCCATAACTAACCCTTCAAATGTAGGGACAACCCAATCAATGACAACTCAAGTACCATTTAGCATTTGGATGCCATCCTAGTATAGTTTCTTTACCTCTTACCACCCAAAACCCAACATTATCTAAACCATTTCAAAACTTAGTAGTTTCTATACCATCTACTCTCCAACCTATAATTACAAGGGTAACTACACACCTTCAACAACTAAACCCAATCATGCCCATGTCTCAACAAATACCCACTATACCTAATCTAGGCTATGTCCCAAATCCATAAGGATATATGCCTCCCATATCATCCCAACCTTCCAACATGCAATATATTTCACCCTCACAAGCCTAACAACACATACCCTACAACTATATGGGTTCACCATTGATTAACCTCATCAAAATTTTAATGGATAAAATGGCAACTTTAGAGACATCCATTTATAGAGCTCATAATCTTTTATCCTATGATCAGATTTTTAATAAACCCATTCACCCTTTTGTACCAGTTCATCCCTACCCCACTCAATGAGAACTTCCCAAATTCATAAAATTTTAAAGTAAGGAGGATCCATAATAACATTTAAGATCATTTAGGCATGCATGTTATATGATTGCCTACAATGATGCTCTTTTAATTTGGAACTTTTCCATGTCTTTAGCAAGACCCACATTAGATTGGTATAGTTACATAACTAGGCATTCCATCTTTTCCTTCCCTCAACTCATAAAAACTTTCTTGGATCATTTCTCCATAAACATCTCTAAGAAAGTGTCATAAATTTCTTATATTCTATTCACCAATTCAAGGATGAATCCATTATTGATTTTGTTTCTCGATGGAGGGGTTAATCAACCAATTTTCCTTCTCCCTACCCTAACCAAAATTAATTGAAATTTTCTCTCAGGCATGTTCCATACACATTTAATCTACCCTACAATTTCAAACATTTTGTTCCTTTGATAAAGCATTTAACATGGCTAGGAAATTAGAAATCTGAGAAATTGATGAAGGTAAACTTAAGCTTAGGAATAATAATTCTAGATTGAAATTTTCTAAAGCTTCCTCCAAACCTTCAAACCACCCAAAATCCAAAATATCAACTAATGACATTATCCTTAAAATATCTTCTCCTTTAATGGTAAACCAATCCAACCACTCCACATCTTCAAACCAAAATCCAAAATCCCAATAACGATTTGTTCAAAAGAAATATAATCCACTAGGAAAGTGGTATGCTTAAGTTTTTGAGAAATTATTGAAAGCATCCATAGTCCAACTTCCACCAATTAAACCCTCTAAATAATTTGATTTATCCTATCCTATACCAATTTGGTATAACAATAACAAGATCTAAAATTACCATCATATCATTAGGCATAATGTTGATAGATGATTTTTTTTTTAAACATAGTTCAAGACTTGATTAATAAGGGTAAACTTGTAATGGATAACCCAAATGCACCTCCAAATCAAGATCTTGACATCTTTTGTCAACCATTTTAAAACCACCCACCCTCCTCAAATAATGAGCATAAAAATGCAAAAATAAAACATCCCATAAACATGAGGTTCATATCATAAACATTATCCCTAATGAACTTACAATTGACAAACCCATGCCCAAATTTCACCTATTCCTCTTCTCGATTTGGTGGAACCAATGCAAACCACCACTCCTGCTCCACTTGCTTCCATAGTGGAATCACCCATCTTTATTTTTCAAATCATAACTTAGGAAGAAACTACCACTCCTACACCATGTTCTTCCATATTATAACTACCCATCCTTCCTTTAGAAAACATAAATATAGAAGAGATCACCTCACCTACTTCACTTTCTTCCATATTAAAACTACTTATCCTTCCTTTATAAATAATAACTAAGGAATAGATCATCTCACCTACTCTTTCCATAGTGGAATCAACCACCATTTCCTTAGAACCCTTTCCAAAATAAGAGGAAACCATGACCATCCCACTTTTTTAGACACTTAATCTCTCCTTGGAAACCCCCACTAAGGATACCAAGTCTACTTATAAACTATTTTCAAGGTTGGTTTAAAATCTCAAAAAAATTTCACAACTAAACCTTGATCAAGATACATTTTAGCACCATATTGGACTTCCATACCCTACAAAGAAGGATTTATAAAATGTCCCATCAACCACGCAACCTTAAAACTCAACAAAGCTAACCACCATTACCAATACCAAACCAAAAAACTCATCCACATCTCAAACTTCAACTAAATAAACCAACTCAGCTCCCACAAAAACAAACAAAATAAACCCAACTCCCCACTCAAAACTATCAAAAACCTAGGTGTCCCTCCAACTCAAAATATCACTTATCCACCCTTAAAATTATAGTTGACACTAGAAACCCTACCTAAAAGTCTACAATCTAAACCAATGAGGAAGATCAAACCACTTAGGACTCAAAAGCCTAAAACCATTTCACATCCCATTTAAACTTCACCCTCCATCATAGGTCTATACCCCTTATCCATTTTAGGACCTCACCATTCCACCTTGTTGAAAAAGCCAAGCCCTCCAACAAAGAGACTGTAAACTCAACCTCTTATTCTTAGCACACTTTAACCCATGTATACTAAACCCTCAACCCCAAAACTATCAACTAAAATCATTACACAAACCAAAGTTCCACTCATAAAACCTACCCATAAAAAGGTACTAACCTTAACAACCAAAATAAATACTTTCACCCTCTTAACACCAATGTTATAATCCTATTCTACTATCTTACAAAGGTTGTTACAAAGTTCCTACATAACCCTACCTACCATAAAACCATTCAACCCTCTTATCCCAAAACTAGATTGGTTAAAAGATAACTTAATCTACACATACCATAGGACACCTAGACATGACACTAAGAATTTCAAATCTCTTCAAGACATAATCCAAAAATTATATGATGCAGATGATCTTTTGATAGAGGATATTCCTCTTAGCCTAGCTCCAATCCAAAAAAAAAACTACTACCTCACATAAACCTACTTCCAAGCTCTCATAAAATATTAAGGATGAACCAAAATGACCTACCAGCCCACATACATTCCAAATTGACACCATCCATGTGGTCACTTGGTCACAAAGTCAAAAGGATAAATGGAAATCCAAAGTATCCATCCCTTGGACATATCCTTCTTCTATGGAAGTACCCCAATCACCTTCACCAAAACCCAAGATTTATATCTTGGGTACACCTCAATCTAACCCATCTGGACTAATACATAGGTTGGTTCTCAAATAACTTCACCAAACCCTAGTGAAGATGACTTTATATGAATTGATCCAAACCTAGCCTCAAAGGAGGTGGGTTAAAGGGAGTATTTACAATAGATTGAGGTTAAACCTAAAGATTCTTGACCTCTAATAGCCCTTGTTAGAGTCCTCCAAGTATCATCTCTTATCACATTCCAAGATTTTTATATACCTCTTATCCACCTAGATGATCTATATCCTCACCTCTTCATCACCATCCACATAAATTAAACTTAGATCAAAAGGGTTATGATTTATGGGGGAGATAACACCTATATCATCTCATCCCATGCCTATGGTCAAATTAAAATTCCTAAGAACATCATTTCTAAAACCACTATTATGTTACGATCTTTCAATGACATGATAGTAACTACCCTAAGAATAATTATCCTCTATATATGTTTAGGCCCTTAAACTCTCCCTGAGCTCTTCTACATTGTATTTGGGGAGTTTCAATACAATTTATTATTTGGATTCCCTTAGATATAAACCATGGGTTGTGTACCATCAACCTTGCATATGTGCCTCAAATTTGAACATGAAGTTAAAGTTCACATCATCCCAAATGACCCTAGTATATTTAAGTCATGCAACATGACTTACCACCCAATTAATGTCCTCATTTCATTAAAGGATGCATCCCCTTCAACCTCCATCAATAAATATTCTACAATCTCAACCATACGCTCTTCCTAAATCCCTACAAAATACCCCTTAGAATATGTTCTAACATATTTCACGTGGAGAATATCACCTATTAAATATTGATACCATTCCTACTCCTCAATAGTATGGAAATACTGATCAACATCCTCATTATAATGCTAACATTAAAACCATTATCCATTTTTTTCCTCCCAATTACCAAGCTAACTTCATCTATGGGGGACTTGATCAACCGCCTTTAGCTCCTAATACCTCACCTTTTGTCAAACTATTTACCTCTAATTTTTCCTTCTTGGATAAACTAGATTTAGCCCAAACATACCTTCATTGGTGTGCTTGAAAAGGATTATATTTAGGCTATTATGAGCATGGACCACATGAGCTTATCCTATGTAAAAATCAAAAACCTCATGAGCGACATGGCCTAGGATTTATCTAACCAAAGGATCCAACTGACCCACCTTCCATGGTAATCATTCAGGAAGAAACCCCATCCTCACCAACCTATTCTTCTTCAAAGTTTGATGACCCTAATTCCATCCCTCCTAAAAATTTTTTGGATCAATATGATTATTTTGGGACCCCTAACCTATCAAATTCATAGGGATATCAGAACCATTCTTCTGAATCATCCGAAGATGGTCGAAGATGATTCTCCTACCATTAATATTATCTAGTGTCAGGATGATGATTCCTTTCTCAGCTATTTTAGTGTTAAAGATTCCTCACTTCAAAAATCCCTTCCTCCTAAGACATCAACCATGTTGAATGAAGTTACCATTGATATCAACTTGGGCACTCAAGACAATCCTTGCATAATCAAAATTGGCCAATCATTAGATTCCTTAGAACATCAAAACTTTTCCTCTTTTTTACATGACCATATCATAGCATTTAGTTGGTCTTATAGTGATATGACTAAAATTTACCCTTTCATAGTCATCTACAACATCATCACCAAACTCAATTCCAAGCCTATTAGGAAAAATATTTGAATTATGCACCCTTGCATTACCCTTCTTGTTAAAGAAGATTTACAATGTCTTTTATCCATCAACTTCATTGAACCCATTGAATATACACAATGGGTCTCAAATGTCATTCCTATTACTAAATAAATAAGGAGACTTCATATTTGTATGTATTTTTATGACCTCAACCTTGATTATCTAAAATATAGCTTTCCTTTACCAAGCATTGACTAGCTTTTTGATCTAATTGTCGGCCATGAGATGATATCTCTTATGGATATATTATTGGTTTATACTCAAATATTAATCTCCCTAGAAGATCAACACAAAAATGGATTCATCACCCCATGGGGAACCTTTATCTATATATTCATGTCTTTTGGCTTGAAGAAAATTGGTGCAACCTATTAGTGTGCCATGACCTCATCCACAAAACCATGGAAGACTATGTATATGACCTCCTTGCTAAGTCCAAATGTTGTAAAGACCATTTGGTACTCCTTTAATTCATATTTTAATGATTTATCCAATTCCATGTTCACCTCAACCCAAATAAATGTGTCTTTATAGTCTTATCAAGTAAACTCCTTGGCTTTATTATTTCCCTTTATGGAATAAAATTTGATCCTACTCAATTCAAATGAATCCTAGACATTCCTCATCTAACTAACCTTCACAAACTCTATATTTCATATGGTAAGATTTAATCCATTCATCATTTATTATCTTAATTATCTAATAGATGTCATCCCTTTCACCACCTCCTTAAGAAAGACATCTCCTTCGAGTAGAATGAAGACTATCAAAAGTCCTAATAACTCAAAGGATACACTTTTTCTCCACCTATCCTTGTCCCTCAAAAATAGGACCAACACTTCTACCTCTATATCTCTTCCATAGACTATTATTTAGGTGCCATGTTAGCACATCATGATGATCAATATAAGGAACATGTAGTATATTATATAAGTAGAACACTTTTAGAGTATTAAAATCATTATAACCATATTAATAAGTTATGCCCCACCTTGGGCTTCATGTCATCTAAACTTCATCACTACCTCCTCAACCATAAAACCTTTATCATCATAAACACTTACCCCCTCAAGTACATGCATTCTAAGCCATATCAATTAGTGTATATCTAGATGGTTCAT